>SNQJ01S0032792.1:127040-157562 GCA_010110895.2 Picea sitchensis | reverse complement strand
TCAATCATTATTTTCCAAAAATAAATCTCAAGTGGATTACAAATTCATTAGGTCTGAAAAGTTTTTTGTTTTATGTAGATTTTTGTTAAAAATTGCAAAGGTTCCAGAATACCAGAAATTTTGTTCATAAAGTAAAAAATTTAGGTTCTGTTTCAACAAGAGGTATATTCGAGCTTCACTGGTGGTATCATGGCCTAACATGGGGGTGGCTTCATGTTGTATAACTTTCAAGTACAACAGAGCCTATGGTGGGGTGGAAATGTGTCCATCCTCAGTTAGTTGGTTTGGCCAATCTTTAATTTGAAAATAGATAAGTCTTTCTTATGTTTTAATGTGCTTGTAAACATATGTGTATTAGTGAAATTTGTTACATGAAATTTCATGGCTCACTAAGTAACTCTAAAAATAAAGAAATGGATACCTAGTTAGTATTCCCTACATACATGGTATTTATTTACTATTTGTTATCATTTGGAACATGTGACAAATGAAGAAATATCCATGTTTGGTACTTCATAGCACAACCCTATGTTCTAATCTCTTGGTTATAAAACCTTGAGAATGTGTTGCAAGGGAAACCTAGTCAGAAATTCATAACTTTGAAGACTGAGTGAATATTGCTTGGTTAATCTATCAATTTACCTTAGTTTCATTTCCTGAAGGCTTTTCTCTGTTGAGGTCTGTAATGATGAGAAGGATTGACCTATGCATTTCAAAGTTTACTCATTTCCCTAGTTGGTAATGGATCTTGGGTCGACAGGACCCATCGCATTAAGAACCTCGATATGGTTTTGAGAATGGCTAGGACTTAAGCCTTATTATCTTGGCCAGCTAGATCCCTAATCCAAAAGCTTGGTGTTTCATTTAAGTACAGGTGCATGAGTGTAACTGAAGAACCAAAAATCTAGATATTTTAATTAATCCAACCATGTTAAAAAAGTGTCGTACTCTGGTGGGGTGGGGTTCCAACTTGATTTGCAACCCCTTCTATGCGTGTAAATGAAACACGGAGAGAGAGGATGATGTCACATTGATGCATGAAGCCACGTGTTGACCAGTCTAACCCCTTCCAGTGACGAACAAGTGTCGGTTCTTTAGTGGAGTGGACCAAAAGGACCTTGGTAGTATTGTAATGAGCAAGGGTATCCCTAGCCGCTAAATTGAAGTGGATTATAAATATAAACCATCCAATCGTTGTTGAGGATAGGAACCAAAGTAATTATGATGAAGACCTTTTAGAGAATGTCATACCCTCAAATATTGGTGGGATCACAATTCCAACGCAGGGTTCTGTAACAAGAATGGATAATGTTGCGACGTTAGTTGCCATGGGGAAATGCCATGTTAGTGTACCATTCCATTATAGGTTGCATGCCATGTCAGCCCATGTGTTAGGTGACATCATCATATTCATGCAAATCTACTAGATCTACTGCCCTATGTTGTGCCACGACATCATGCCACATCAGCTTGGTGTTTGGTCAAGTTACGAGGTATCNGGGGGGGGGGGGATTTTGGGATTCACTGGATCCTGGTTTCCAGTTGGGTTAGGTTCTATGGTAAACTCAGGAGGTATAGAACCTCATTCTTCTAGTAAATAATGGTTCCATTTCAAGGTCCCAGGGGCCCGGATGACCGACCAACTAGTTAACTAGACATCCAAAATCTTTCATAAGTCAAGTTCTTATGGAAACCCAATCCCTGGATTTCCGGTTTTGTGAGGAGGCTCATGTAGTCTCGCATAACTTGGGTCAGGACCACCATGCAGGGGTTTCATACCCTGACACATCAACACACACACTAGTCCATGATGAATGGTATGGGTGACGTGGTTCCACATGGATGCCACATAGGTGTATGATGGGATTTTCGGCGGAAAATCCTAAGAAATTTAAGAGGCCATAAATTTCAATTCATAACTTGGATTTTGAGCTTAATTACAGTCGTTGGAAATCTCTCGACAAGCAGGACAAACTTATGAGCTCAATATTGGTTTTAGAGGTATGGTAATTTAAAGAAAATAAAAGATAATTTTTTCACACCCTACCAACCTAATGAGGGTTGGGAGATTGGGTGTGTTAGAATTGCAATCCATTCTTAGAACTTTCTATGCAAAACCAATACCTAAACAAAATCTTTGCAACCATATATCTTCCATACTAGCATGAGTGGTTGATATGTACTCATTTACCACAATAGAAAGTGCAATTAAAACCTAACTCTTGGTCATCCAATTGATTCAATAATTTCTCTATCAAATAGGTTAAACACAATACCACTTGTAGATATTTTCCAATCAATATATTTGACCTAATTTGCATCAACAGAACCTTGTAAATCTACGACTCTCTTTTTTCCAAGTCTTCTATAATAGTAGATTGCATAACTTGAAGTGCCACAAAATTGTCTAAAGATCCTCTTTAAGATGTATTCTTTGTAGGTATAAAATATACATCCCAACAAGTTTGGTGGGATCTAACTTTTAAAGGTCTTCAAATATTTGAGTGGCACTTTAGATTATTTAATATCCTACCAAGGAGACCTAGACCAAACATATTGATAGGTGTACAAGGATTTGATGATGCATATAGGGTTGAAGATATTGATTACAAAAGACCTACAAGTGGTTATTGTTTAACTTATTTGGAGGAGCACGAGGTAGGTTGTAATTGCAATTTTAACTTTAGAACTTAAGTACATGGAAACCACTCATGAGAGTAAGGAAGTTTTGATATTTTAGAGATTGTGTTTAGGTATTGGTTTTGTATAGAATCTATAAGGATATAATGTGATTGTCAAAGTGTAATCTTCCTAGCAAATAATTTGACTTATCATGCGAAGACAAAGAACATTGATGTGTAGTACCTATTTTTCAAACATATGCTTGAAGAAAACATGGTATTGTTGGAGAAGGTTGATACCTTGGAGAGTTTTTCAAACATGTTAACAAAGTCTCTTGGTGTAGGAAATCAATGGGCATAATTTCTCTTAGCGTCAGATTTTATAAATGCCTTGCCCCCTTTATTATAAAGTATTCAAAAAATGGGATATTGTTAGATATGTCTTGAATTCTTTGTAGGTATATTGTGCATTCGATCATGTGGGGGTAGGGGGACATAGATTATTGGATATGTATTTTATGGTATAATTTTGTGTCTTTTTTATCTTTTTGTTTTGCTTCATTATAATCTAATTATAATTAAGGGATTAAGGTTATAATCTAATCCTAGTTAATCCAATTAAATTAATTAGTGTTGTAAAATATCTAAATAATGTATTTTAAATAATTTATTCAATGCAATCATATAGAGAGGAGTGGTTGTGAATTTTTATTTTCTTAATTAAAGGTTTCTAAGTAAATATCTTATGTATTTTGTCTATGGAATTGTTTTCCTTTGTTTTAATATACTTTTAACATATAATCAATATCTTTAAGGTTGTGGGTACATGAAACCCCAAAATTGAACACATGTAAAACCTTACAACTACTTTTTTTTTTTTATCCATTTATACAAATCACTAAATTTTCGGAAAATAATAAAATTAAAACTCCAATAATTACTTCATACAATAATATTTTTTTTCCTTTAATATTTGTATTGGTGATCAATATTAATATAATAGTATTATAAATGTAAATGGAGAAAAAAAGCAAAAGTTTTGGTGACTTTAAAAATATTGTCATACAAACATTTGTTTTAGGACCAACCACTGAATTTAGAAACCCATAAGATACTTTGACATCATCTTTTAACGATTTGATAAAAAATTTAAAGTTACTAACAACTTTGACATATTTCTTTTCCATCTAATCTTTTAGCAATTATATTAATATTAATTAAGTCATTAACATATACTTCTTAAAAAACAATTTAGACAACATTTTACAAATGTTGAGATCACTAAACAATTTAGACAACATTTTACAAATGTTGAGATCACTATGGAACATATTTATATCCTTTTTTATATTTAAAAAAAACCATTTATAAATGTTTTAAAAGGTCACAATGATATTTTATAAATGTCTTAAGCAATGTTTATACCTTTCATATTTTATCATGTTGATATCACTATAGAACATTTTTATATCCTTTTTTATATTTAAAAAAAAACCATTTATAAATGTTTTAAAAGGTCACAATGATATTTTAGAAATGTGTTAAGCAATGTTTATACCTTTCATATTTTATCATCTTTTTAATGACATTTTTTAATATAATTTTTTCAATATGTAAATGTAGAAAACAAATTAAATTTTTAATGACATTTTTAATGTAAATTTTTCATTGTGTAAATGTAGAAAACAAACTTATTTTTCTCTAATGAAAGAGGTTTTTTTTTTTTTCAAATTTAATATTTGTTTGAGAAGAACTCAAATTTGCAATTGGTTTCTTTAGATTCTACACCAAAATATACATAAATAAATCCAAGTGTCACGACCCTATTTTTTTCCCTTGAAATTCTATAAAAAAAATGAATAAAAAAACTTATTCTTTGACCCAAGAAAGAGCTTTGATCCCACTTGTAGTAAATCTTAGTAGATAAAAGATAAAATTCTCTTAACTTCAAAATGATAAAATTCATGTACACAAGAATAAACACAATAATATAGAAAAAAACTTAAGGTAGGGTAACATCATCAATTACTTCTTATGGAAGGAATCACTTCCCAAGCCATGCTTGCTACAATACAATCCTCAACATATCTCATACAATGATAGTCATGTGTATATATACTCTCTCATGAGTATTCCTAGGGGCCTATGCCAACTACCCCTCATTATTACATTCATTACCCACCAACTATCGAGTGTGTTTTTCCATATTCCATGGTTATGGTCACATTACATTAATTATCTCTCTTGGGTACCTACCTAAGTACCTCAATTATCCTCTCTAACTGCATTGCACAGTCTTTGATCCCGATACAGAATATGAATAATCCAAGGAGTGTTGACCCTCAAACAAGTCTTACAAAAATAAGAAAGTATAGCAAGTTCATTTATTGTAAGCCACATAAAACCTTTGAGCACAAATGGTTCATTTTTTTTGATAATCCAAGAAATATGAGGAAGTGTGAGAGTAAGTGGTAAAAAAACAAAAGTCTCAACAACAACTAATAATAATCTATCAAACCGAATTCTAAGTCTAAATTTAAGACTAAGTCTAAGTTTAAATGGGAGTCTAAATAAAAATATTACATAAATTAAAAGAATTGAGATAAAATGAAACTCTAGGAAAAAGAGTAATAAAAATTAGAGGTGGGTAAAATGCACATGTGTGCATGAAAATAAATAAGGGATTTTAAAAATAGAAAGAAATTAAAACATGAGAGAATACATGTACACATAGAGTAGCATCTTGAGTTAATCTCCCACAATCCTAACTAAAAAAAGAATCCTAATCCAACTCTAACTAAGATCTAGTTAGGGGACACTCATTAAATGAGAAATTGGGGAACAAAGGGACAACTAAGATAAAAGATAGGAACACAATGGGGAATGTGAGGGAAAATGGCTTTCTAATTAAAATAAAAAGCGTAATTACTTGTGCAAATTGGGGAGAGTGAGACAAGTGTGTGGGTGAATAATCACTAATAAAATAATTAAAAAGTTGAATTACTTGTGCATGTGGACAAGTGTCATTGAGAAATTACCTATAAAATAAATGGGGTAGAATGGATTTGGGGGCTTACTTTTTCGAATACTGTTATGCTGGCAAAATTTTATTGGACTGCATTTTTCTTGTGAGAGTTGGGATACCAAGCTTTTGGAAAGAGTGAAAGCTCTTCCTTGCGAGGCAAGCTTTGGAGCTATTGTTTTCTGGTTTCTTCTGTGTGGCCCCTTTTCAACTCGAGGGGATAAGGGGGAAGAAGAGTACCCCTAGTGTTGGATGGGAGGTATTCGTGAAGTCCTTGGATTAACAAGCAATTTTGGAGTGGCACTGTTGAAGTTCTCCATAAATCAAATATTAACCTCGCTCTTCAACATCATCTTGTCACGGTATTTGGTTGTTGATATTTTATTGTATGTTGATTGTCTTAATTGTACATTACATTTCTATGGAGGAATTTTCAATTTATGTGATGCAACATTTTGCACTGCTTCTATAGAAATATTCTAATGATACAATAATCTACAATAGAACTATCATTCGAATAGATGAAGCACTTTCTGCATTTAATCTACTAGTAAACTAAAAGGATACAATATTCTACGATGGAACAACGATTCAATTATATGCTACAGTATTCTACTTCAAATATATATTAATTTCAAATGACACATCATTCTGCATCGAAATTATAATCTGATTAATTGTAACACACTCGACCCTGAGTAACTTTCCTAGGGATGGGGCATCAAAATTTCTCTCTCCTTAACATCTCAAATCCTCTGTCTAAGGTCTTCATTCTCTTCTACTTACCCGTAGCATTCTAATGACTACTACCAGGCTCAAATCTGAGCTTTGGGTTATAGGTTATGGCTTCCCAAAGTTCTTCGGGCGTTCATTGGTTGAGGGCCACATGGTGTCCACGTGAATCCACCTTACACGTATTGTCTTCCAAATTCCTTCATCCACGGTGGAATTTCATCCACCGTCCAATCCCACGAATGGATTCAATCTTCGTCTAACACGCATACATCTAACACGCAAGACAACGGGGAATTCAACATTTCTGCGCTTCATCACTTCAGTGAATTCTGAAACACTTCTCCTCAAGTCATCCAAAGTGCCAAGTCTCTGGACCACGTGATATTACGCCACGCACCCTCAAAGAATCGACGACTCTGATTTACTTTGAGAATCCACCCTTTGGGAGTTCCAGAGTCTTCAATGCCACAAACCTTCAGAGTGACAACTCTCTGGAGTGTCAGATCTCCTGACACGCGTCCTACTTCGACTGAAGGTCATGATGAACTCTGACGCTTCGGCCTTCAAGAGTTCTCGACCCACGCAACACCACTTTTCCCCGAAGTGTCTATCCTCTAAAGCGAAGGATTTTCTTACACCTATCCTCTGCTAACGGATGACTCAGATGAACTCTAACACTCTGGCCTTCGGTAGTTCTTGCTCCTCCAACTCCACTTTCTTCCAAAGTGAATTTTCTCCGAAGTGGCAGATCTTCTGCCATACATCCTCCTTCACAGATGGCTGAGATGACTTCATGACTCCAACCTTCGAGAGTCCTCACACCTCCACTCTTCAATTCTTCCAAAGTACTTCTACTCTAGAGTGCGGGATTTCGAGACACATATCCTTACCAACGGACGACTCAGATCTACTCTGGCTCCCAACTCTTCGGGATTTTTCCCAACTCTTCTCTCTGCTTTCTCTGAAGTGTTATACCTCTGAACCTACGGATCTACTAACACGTTCTCTCCTCCATCAATGGTTAGGATTTACTTCGTTCTTTGGGAGTTTGAGATTTTTGCAAAATCCACACACTGAATCTTCCAAAGTGTTGTTTCTTCGGACTGCATGATCCGCTAACACGTGTCCTTTGCAGTGGATGACTGAGATCTCCTTCGGCTCCCTGCAACTTCGGGAGTCCTTCCACCCTTCTTCTCTCTCTCCTCAAGAATGCAGGATATCCCGCCACATGTCTTTGACTGAAGAACGATTGATATTTGCTCCGCTACTTCGGGCTTCGAGGATTTTCAGAACGCCTCACTTCATTTCCTCCGAAGTGGCTCTTCTCTGGAGTTAACAATCTACTGCCATGTTCCTTTTTGCGCCAACTACTAGGAGATACTTTGGCACTTTAACACTTTGGGCCCTTTTGAATCTCTATAATACTACACCCCAAATCCTCCAAAGTCCCGAAGTCCTGGACTCTTGGAGTTCTAGTCACTTCACCAACCAATCTAGATAGGCGGCTTTGTACCAAGGGATGACACGTGTAAAGGGACAGGGGTGACATGTGTCACATTCCAATGGGTCTATAGGGTATGCAATATGCATGAATCCAAGTGACACGTGGCATGCCAAACTCGGGTCCATGTCACCTTGGGTGACATCACTGCACGACATCACTCCAGACTGATATCCTTTATGCCTTTCGATCTCACGGCCAAGGTAGGTCCATGTAACCCTTGAGATCAACGGCTTCGCTACTTCATAACTTCGACATTCGGGGGTTTCATGGTGTAAACTTGTCCTTTCTTCCAGAGTTGGTTAGTGTCGAGATTACCATAACCTAGATTTGATGGTTAGGATAAGTCCTGAAGCTCCCTCAGATCAATGACTCTCGTTACTTCAGGATTTGGAGCTTATCGACACACCACACCTCAATTCCCATGGAGTACCAAGTCTCCCGACTAAAGGATCTAGTGCCACACATCCCCTATATATCAACAGTTGAGAGGGATCCCATAGGATCCTTAGATCTACAGTTCACATTACTTTCCAACTTCGACCTTCGGGGGTTTTGGCTTCATTTCCACTTCATTTTACAGAATCAGGATTTCACCGAAGTTCCATGTGTCGGTCCCTCCTCCTAAATGATCGAATGGTAGGCGGGGCTCCAAAAGATCTCCCCAAATCTACGGCTCTCCTTTACTTCGTAACTTCGATGTTCAGGGAGTTTGATGCTATAACATCTCCATCCTCCCAGAGTAAAACTTCATTGAATTTATCTTAGTATAGATCCAATGGCTGAAGGGAACCCCAAACATTCTTGATCGATGGTTCATGCTACTTTGCCATGGGTAGTTGGATCCCAGTTTAGATGGTAAGATAGGTTCACCTAACCACTAGGGAAACCATTCATTGTTGGTAATTGAATCTCCCAGTTACCTTCATCCAACTTAAGGCTGGTAAGGTCGGCAATACTCCGAAGTCCTGGACTTCCAGAGCTCCAAATCCAGGAGGAATTATCTCCCTTAGGCTTAGCCTAAGGTTCCTAGATGTTGGTCATATGGGTCCTTCTGAAAGGATCTCGCCCGCTCATCTTCCAAATGAAGAGATATCCCCTTTCAAGGCTTAAACCTTGCTATCCTTCCTGATATTTATCATGAAATGGTTAAGGACTTGGGCATGTAATCCCAATCACACAAAAAGGAGTCTGAAAGAGATCTCTTCTTTAGAAAGACAGGGTCAGATTGACGTGATATCTCTTATCTCGACCTTCCTACAGACTTACGTCCCAAGATGCCTCAAGGGCTAAGCTGGGGCATACAGACTATAAATTATAAGCATAAGTTCACAAGGAGATGAATGCATACACATATCATGACCATTCCACATAGAAATGATTTATAGATACATACATATAAACCCATGCATTCATCCATTATTTCAGTTCAATACACAAAGTATGAAAACACTTATCATAACTAGAAGACATCATGCGACCACTAAAATGGGTGCTTGTTTCCACCCAACCATAGGCTCAGTCACTCCTAATGGATTTACCACTGGCCACCCCTGAGCTAGACCACGATGCTCTGATATTGAATCTTTTCTTCCAACTCAAAGAAAGTTAGGGATGAAGGTTACTCTCCTTCTCTTTGCTCAGTCATAGATAGGGATGAAGGTTACTCTCCTTCTCCCAACTCAGTCATAGATAGGGACAAAGGTTATTCTCCTTCTCCCGACTCAGTATCTATCTCTTGTGATCATAACTAACTCTTATTCACAGTTCTTCCTCAAACCCAAGATCTTAGTCTCTTGTCTCTGCACTCTTCACAGGTCTTCCTCTTCCCACCACGCCTTCCTTTCTTGCCTTCCTCAACAAGATTTCATGTGGCCCGAATTCCTAGTCCATGGTCAGGTATTGAAGCCTTACAAATTGGCGCTCTGCCCCATCCCCTCATTAACTCTTGAGGAGGTCTTCGCACCTACCAGCCTGACTGTAATTCATTCTTGGGTCAGAGGGTTGTTCTAATCCTGAGCAATTAAATCCAACAAAGTACTAGTTTGGTGGGGTTTATCTCCACCATTTTAGGTTCCCCTCTCCATATCTTTCATAACATCTGTGGTCTCTCTTGGAAAACCCCCTTTCCAGCAGTCATGCAAAACTTATCCATTTTCTAGTAAATAACAAAATTTGCATTCATTTACCTTTTATACAAAGGTTCATCAAATCAAACATTCACACATATTGAGTTTTCCATAGTCTCTTGGCCAATATAGTTATATTTACAAACTGGGGGAAATAGGGGTGTTACAATCCCCTCCCCCTTAAATGAACATTGTCCTCGATGTTCTATATGTCAATGTTCTATGTATATATAGAAGTAAAAAAAAGTGGATATGCATGTGTCATGGCATCCTCCATTTCCCACGTAGCCTCATCTAGACCAAAGTGTTTCCACTGTAGCTTGACATGTGCAATGGTTCAGTTCCTAAGTGAGGTTTCTATCCTGTCTAGTATGCATTGAGGTTCTGGCAGGAATTCTCCCTCTGGCTCCACCTAAATCACAGAACAATCAATTATATGATTAGAATCATGTACATATTTCTTTAATAATGAAACATGGAAAACATTATGTTCTTTCATGGTGGGAGGGAGTGCTAGCCTATAGGCTAGAGGTCCCAGTCTATATAAGATTTCATAGGGTCCACACAATCGAGGTGCCAGTTTGGCACAAGCTCCCATCCTCAAGGAACTCTTCCTGGGCCTAACTCTGAGATATACATGGTCTCATGTATTGAACTCTCTGGGAGTTCTCTTTCTGTAAGTGTAACTCTTCTGTCTTTCCTGGGAAATTTTCATATTTTTCTTTATATGAATCACTTGTTGTTCCATTTATTTTAGCATGTTTGGTCTGATTGTAATTCTATCCATTGGATTAATCCAGCTGATTGGAATCTTGCACTGTCTACCATAGAGGGATTCAAAAGGGCTCATCTTCAATGACTCTTGATAACTGTTCTTAAGGGAAAATTCTACCAATGGAAGGTAGTCTTCCCACTTCTTAGGCTAATGCATTACATGCATCCTTAACATGTCTTATAATATTTAGTTTACTCTTTCTATATGTCCATCAGTTTAGGGGTGATAGGCTGTGCTAAACAACAATTTAGTGTCAAGACCAACCATCAAGGATTTACAAAATCTTGAAGTGAATTTTGTGTCTCTGTTAGATACAATATCCCTGGGCATGCCATGCAGTATGAATATCCCATTCATGAATATGTTGGCAATATCTATTGCCTTGCAAGTTTACTTGAAAGAAACGAAGTGAGAAGAATTTCTCAATTTTTCCACCACTACCATGATGGCATCATTCTGCTTGGCTGATTTTGGTAATTCGGTGATGAAATCCATGGAAATGGTTTCCCATTTCCATTCTAGAATTGGTAGAGGTTGTAAAATCCCTGTTGGATGTTGTTGTTCTACCTTAACTTGTTGTAATTCTAGACATTTAGATATATAGTCATCTATGCCCTTTTTCAATCCATGCCAATAGAATTGTTTCCTAGTGGTCGTGATCATTTTCTGATAACTTGGGTGAACAGTATATGGTTTCTTGTGTAGTTCATCCATTATGAACCTCTTCAAGTCGTTACAACTTCGAATATACAATCTAATTTTGTAGGTCAGAAGGCCTTCATCAAGCATCTGATAGCCTTCATAATTTATCTGTGTGGGCTCTTTCTTTAAGTATGATGTCACAATCTTGAAAAATGCATCTATTTCTTGTACGCTCTTGACTCTCTCCATGACATCTATTTCACAGGTGCTCATTGCTTCCAGGTGAATCATTTTCATACTTCCTCTAAGGGCATCGACCACTCTATTTTCCTTTCCTCTGATGTGTTTGATTTTGAAATCAAACTCACTAAGGAGAGCTATCCACCTAGCTTTCCTAGCATTGAGTTTTGGTTGATCAAACAAGTGCCTCAACCCACAAAGGTCTGTCATAAGTAAAAATATCCTACCCAGGAGGTAATGCCTCCACATTTTTAGAGCATGCACTATGGCGGCCAACTCTAGATCATGCGTCACATAATTGATTTCATGCTCATTCAATTTTCTGGATTCATATCAAATTACATGTCCTTATTGCATAAGGACTCCTCCGAGTCCTTCCTTATAGGAATATGTACACACAAGGAAGTCAATATCAGGGTTTGCAATCTTTAGCACGGGTGCATGGGTCAAAAAGTATTTCAGTTTCTGAAATCTTTCTTCACATTCTAATGTCCAAGTGAATTTAACGCCCTTTTTCTGAAGGGAGTGATTGGACAACTGATCTTGGAAAATCCTTTTATGAACCTTCTATAGTATACTACTAAGCCCATAAAGGATCTGATATCAGATACATCCTTTGGGGTAGGGAATTCCATGATAGATATGATCTTGTCAAGGTCTACTGCCACTCCTTCTTCATAAATAGCATGGCCTAAGTAATGGACTTGCTTCTGAAAAAAGCCACACTTGCTAAATTTAGCGTAGAGTTGATGTTCTCTTAGTACTTGTAGTACTAACTTAATATATTCTTCATGCTCCTCTCTTTTCTTGGAGTAGATTAGGATATCATCAATGAAAACCAATACAAATTGGTCTAGGAATTTGTTGAGTACATTATTCATCAAGAACATAAAAGTGGCGGGGGCATCGGTTAATCCAAATGGCACCACCACAAATTCATAGTGACCATATATTTTCCTGAAGGTTGTTTTGTGGATGCCTTAATCCTTGATTCAGACTTGATGGTATCCAAACCTTAAGTCTATCTTTGAGAAAATAGAAGCACCCCATAGTTGGTCAAAAAATTCATCGATTCTTGGTAAGGGATACTTGTTCTTTATGGTTTTCTTATTGAGTTTTCCATAGTCTATGCACAGTCGGAGTGTGCCATCTTTCTTTTTCACAAACAAGGTTGGTTCTCCCCATGGAGACACACTGGGCCAGATGTATCATTTGTTCATCATCTTTTTTAGCTATAGCTTCAACTCAACTAGCTCTAGTGTACTCATCCTATAGGGTGTTCTAGACACTGACACTACTCTTGGTGCAAGTTCTATTGAGAAGTCAGTGTCTCTTCTCAGAGGTAGACATGATACCTCTTCTGGAAACACGTCATTATACTCTCTTAATATGGGGTGGTCCTCTAGGTTTGGTTTTTCATCATCAACTATTCAAACACCTATATTGCATATAGGGGATATCCCTTTCTGCAATACTTTTTCATTTGAAGGGATGATATTCGTCTCACTGAGACAGGCTTCTGAATCCATTGGAAGGTTATTTTTCTCCCTTCTTCATTTACACATTCTAAAGTTTTATGGTAACATTACAACTTAGCTTTATAAGTAGCTAACCAGTCCATACCAATCAACAAGTCATAAGACCCTAGGGGAAGTATGTTAAGGGTCACTTGGGTGGGTTATCCATCCACAATGAATTGGCAAGTTGGTATGACCTTTGCTAATTTTCTTTTGGTTCCAGTGGCTAGTTGTACCAACCATGGCTTAACATGTCAAATTGGTTGAAGTTTACACTTATCAACAGTCTGAGGGGCCACACAACTCAAATTAGAACCATGGTCAATTAAAGTAGAAACTAGATGGTTGGAAATCATGCCTTCCATAGCCACCACTGAAGCTTGGTGGTCGTCTTGTTTATTATCCAAGGCTGCATAAATCCGTGGCATGCTCCTAGCCACATCATTGACTATGGTAGCTTCTTGGATGTTGTAGACTCTCCTACTGTTCTTCTCTCTATGTGGGAAATCTCTCAATATATGTTCTTCTCCACAACCCCAACATTTCAAGGGTTCTCACTTTGGGTTATCAGTCTTTCCTGAGGTTGCTCCAAAAGGTTTGTTTCCACTCTGGGAGGGGAAATTCTGCTGATACACACTTTTAGTAGGAAGGCACATCCTAGAGTTCTTCCAATAGTTCCTAAATCTTGAGGATTTAAACCCCTTCTTATTGAATCCCAAACTACTCTTCTTCTTCCATTCCTTGCGAGTTTCGGTTTGACCCCCGAATTGTTCATAACAATAGCTTTCCTTCCGGATAGTATATTCTAAGGTCTTTGGCTCGTCAAACTCAATCCTGTTCCGGTAGGACTGAGGTAACCCACTAATAAATCACTGCACTTTTACCTTTTCATCCTTTATGTAGGGTACATACCTTATCAACTCAAGGAACTTATTGATATAATCCTCTATGGTGAGTTGTCCCAGCTTGAGTTCATAGAACTCTTTAGTCTTCCCGTCAAAGTGTTTCTCTGAAAGATATTTCTTCTTGAAGCATTCCTCAAACTGTTTCCATGATAAGTCCTTATCATGGATTCCTTTCACATTCCTAAGGTCTTCCCACCAAATGGAAGCTTTTCCATTCAGGTTGAAGATGGCTATTCGAGCCTTCAAGTTTTCAGAGTAGTCATGGACTCTGAAGTACTTATTTAAACTAAGCAACCAAGTTGTTGCCTCTTCCCCTTTCTTAATCTCTCCATCGAAAGAGGGTGGTATGGTTTTCTTGAAATCTCCATGATCACGACCTTTAGAATGTTTTTGCTTCTTTCCTTTCTTTTGAGAATGTGAGCTAGTTTTTCTTCTAGAAGATCCCTCGGATTTTCCAGTTTCCTTTCCAAAGGACTCTCCCGATGAGTGTCCCCTGCCTCCAGGTCGTGCCTTCCTCGAGATACTTATCCTAGTCTGGCCACTTATGGGACCATGTTTTCGTATCTCATGTGGACTTTGACTTCTCTTTGTATGTCGTCGGTCCACATGACTGGTTGTGGGTCCATGCTGCAGCTTCCTCTGTATGTCGGATAAACTCTATAGTAAGACTGCATTAATTTCCATTTGTTTTTCTTGTTCCTTTATCAATCTCTCGTTGTCGGCCTTGCAACTCTGTAATTTGGCCATGAGGCTCCTTACAGTTTCAACCAGATCTGGATGGGTTTCCACCACCCTCCTTTCATCAGATTTTTCGTCTCTATTGTGGGAGCCATCCCCCACTTCATCACATGTCACCATCCTTTATACTTGGAGTTTCCCACAATTTACTGACTGCTTGAGTGCTGAAAAAACACTTATTGTTAGCCAACAATCTATTAGTTTATGAACAACACATAGTTAAAATTTCTTAAATACACACAGAGTAGAAAGCTTCATTCTTCTCTTCAGTAAAATTTTAACCAGACTCTTTAGGAAAGAGGTAAGATAGGGTGTCACCCTTAAAATTCATTTGAATATGGTTTTTAAGTGACTCATTCATGAGCCAAAGCAGGCCAGGTGTTGTAACCATGCTCTGATACCAATTTGTAACACACCCGACCCCTGAGTAACTTTGTTAGGGATGGGGCATCAAAATTTCGTTCTCCTTAACATCTCAAATCCTCTGTCTGAGGTCTTCATTCTCTTCTACTTACCCATAGAATTCTAATGACTACTACCATGCTCAAATCTGAGCTTTGGGTTACAGGTTATGGCTTCCCAAATTTCTTTGCACGTTCATTGGTTGAGGGCCACATGAATCAACCTTACACGTATTGTCTTCCAAATTCCTTCATCCACGGTGGAAGTTCATACACTGTTTGATCCCACGACTGGATTCAATCTTCGTCTAACATGCAAACGTCTAACACGTAGGCCAGTGGGGAATTTGACACTTCAATGCTTCAGCACTTCAGCGAATTCTGAAACACTTCTCCTCAAGTCATCCAGAGTGCCAAGTCTCTGAACCACGCGATCTTATGCCACGCACCCTCAAAGCATCGACGAATCTTATTTACTTCGGGAATTCGTGCTTTGGGAGTTACAGAGTCTCCAATGCCACAAACCTCCGGAGTGTCAGATCTCCTGACACGCATCCTTATTTGACTGAAGGTCACGATGAAATCCGATGCTTCGGCCTTCAGGAGTTCTCGGCCCACACAACACCAATTTTCCCTGAAGTTGCTATCCTCCGAAGGGTAGTATCTGTTGACACTTGTCCTTTGCTGATGGACGACTCAAATGAACTCTGACACTCTAGCCTTCGGGAGTCATAGATCCTCCAACTCCACTTTCTTCCAGAGTGACTTTTCTCCAAAGTGGTAGATCTTCTGCCACGCGTCCTCCTTCACAGACAACTGAGATGACTTCGTGACTCCGACCTTCAGGAGTCCTCGCACCTTCACTCTTCAATTATTCTAGAGTACTTCTGCTCTGGAGTGCGGGATTTAGCGACACATGTCCTTACCAACGGACGACTCAGATCTGCTCCGTCTCCCGAATCTTCGGGAGTTTTCCCAACTATGCTCTCTGATTTCTCCGAAGTGTTATACCTCCGAACATCCGGATCTACTGACGCATGCTCTCCTTCGTCAATGGTCAGGATTTACTCCATTCTTCAGGAGTTTGGGATTTTTGCAAACTCCACACACTGAATCTTTCAGAGTGTTGTTGCTCTGGATTAAATGATCCACTGACACGCGTCCTTTGCAGTGGACAGCTCAGATCTCCTCAAGTTCCCTACGACTTCGAGAGTCCTTCCACCCTTTTGCCCTCGCTCCTCGGAAATGCGGGATCTCTCGCCATGTGTCACTGACTGACGAGTGACTGAGATCTACTCCGCCACTTCGAGTTCGGGGATTTTCAGAGCACCTCACTTAATTTCCTCTGGAGTGGCTCTTCTCCGGAGTTAACAATCTACTGCCACGTGCCGTCTTGTGCCAACGGCTAGGATCTACTCCGGCACTTCAACATTTCAGGCCCTTTTGACTCTCTACAATACTACACCCCAAATCCTCTGAAGTCTCGAAGCCCCGGACTCCCAGAGTTCCAGTCACTTCACCAACCACTCTGGCTAGGTGACCTCATACCAGGGGTTGACACATGTAAAGGGTCAGGGGTGACACATGTCACATTCCAATGGGTCTATAGGGTATGGGATACGCATGAATCCAAGTGACATGTGGCACGTCAAACTTGGGTCCACGTCACTCTGAACTGATCGTCCTTCATGCCTTTCGATCTTGCGACCAAGGTAGGTCCATGTAACCCTCGAAATCAACAACCTTCGCTACTTCATAACTTCGACGTTTCGGGATTTCATGGTGTAAACTTCTCCTTTCTCCCGGAGTTGGTCAGCGCCGAGTTGACCACAACCTAGATATGATGGTTAGGATAAGTCCCGAAGCGCCCTTGGATCAACGACTCTCATTACTTTGGGCTTCGGAGCTTATCGACACACCACACCTCAATTCCCTCGGAGTACCAAGTCACTAGACTAAAGGATATAACACCACGCATCCCCCGTATATCGACGATTAAGAGGGATCCTGAAGGATCCTTAGATCCATGGTCCACATTACTTTGCGGCTCTGTTTTTGGGGGTTTGGGATTCACTGCCACTTTATTTTCCCAAAGCAGGACTTCGTCAACGTTCCATGTGTGGGTCCCTCCTCCTAAATTATTGGATAGTAGGTAGGATTTCGAACGATCTCCCCAAATCTACGGCTCTCCTTTACTTTGTAACTTCGACGTTCAGGGAGTTTGATGTTATAGCATCTCCATTCTCCCAGAGCAGAACTTTTCCAAAGTTATCTCAGTGTAGATCCAACAGCTGAGGGGAACCTCGAACATTCTTGATCGGTGGTTCACGCTACTTCACCATGGGTAGTTGGATCCCAGTTTAGATGGTAAGATTGGTTCACCTAACCACTAGGGAAACCATTCATTGTCGGTTAACTTGCTGGTAGCCGAATCTCCCAGTTACCTTCGGCCAACTTAAGCTTGGTAAGGTCATCAATACTCCGAAGTCTCGAACTCCGGAGCTCCGAAGTCTCGAACTCCGGAGCTTCGAAGCCAAGAGGACTTAGCTCCCTTATGCTTAGCCTAAGGTTCCTAGGTGTTGGTCATATGGGTCTTCCCGAACGGATCTCGTCCGCTCGTCTTCCAAATGAAGAGATCTCCCCTTTCAAGGCTTGAACCTCGCTATCCTTCCTGAGCTTTATCATGAAATGGTTAAGGACTTGGGCATGTAATCCCAGTCACACAACAAGGAGTCTGAAAGAGATATCTTCTTCAGACGGACAAGGTCAGATTGACATGATATCTCCTATCTCGGTTGTCCTACAAGCTTATGTCACAAGATGCCTCAAGGGATAAGCTGGGGAATATAGGCTATCAGTCAGAAGCATAAGTTCACAAGGAGATGAATGCATACACATATCATGACCATTCCACACAAAAACCATTTATAGATACATACATATAAACCCATGGATTCATCCAATATTTCAGTTCAATATACAAAATATGAAAACACTTATAAGAACTAGAAGACCTGATGCGAATGTTGAAAGGGGTGCCCATTTCCACTCAACCATAGGCTCAATCAATCCTAATGGATTTACCACTGGCCACCCCCGAGCTAGACCACGATGCTTTGAGATTGAACCATTTTAGGTTCCCCTCAACATCTTTTTCATAGCATCTGTGGTCTCTCTTGGAAAGCCCCCTTTCCAGCAATGATGCAACACTTATCCATTTTCTAGTAAATAACAAAATTTACATTCATTGACCTTTTATACAAAGGTCCATCAAATCAAACATTCACACATATCGAGTTTGCCATAGTCTCTTGGCCAATATAGTTATATTTACAAACTGGGGGAAACATGGGTGTTACGTTAATGATGTAGCAATTTGCTTAGAACTGCAATTCAATTGATGGTGATGGGAGGGAATATATATATCAAGGCAAAAAAAAAAATTATTGTTGATTTTTGTTTAATGGAATAATAATTGTATAATTCGATGTAATGGAATAATAATTGTATAATTCAAATCTGATTATTCAATCTCGTTCAATGGAATCATGGATTGAGATAGTGAAGTTTTCCTTATGGTAGTTACAAAAAATTAATTTTTGGACATATAGCGTATCGATTGATTGTGTTAGGATATGTGTCATGGCTATCCTACTTGTTTTTGCTTTAAAAAAAAAAGAGGGAGTAAACTCGTTTTTTTTATTGGGGTTTTCAATTGGTTAAATCTGGTTCATTGATTATTCCGCTAGCAATAGACATAGATATATTCATTATCTCTATTTGTTTTTTTAGATTGAAGTAAATGGGGTGAAAGTTTTAGACCCTCAGAAATTCATCATAATGAATTACAATACCCTTGTAATTCGGGGAGACTAAAATGAAATCTACTATTGAGAGTCTTATTGTATTCAACAATCAATTCCGTCGTAAGCATAATTTCACTTTGTGTAAAGTCTAAGGCGGATTCTGGCCTTTAGAATTATCAATTTTGCGGTTGGGAACTATACTTTGGGATACTATTCAATTATTTTACTAAGTAGTAATAATGGTTCAATTATTTTAAATTTAAACAATTAGGATGTCAAACAATAATCATAATAATCATTTATTCAAAATTTTAAAATTTAAACAATTAGGATGTCAAACGATTTTTTTAAATTAATAATCATTAATTCAAGCAATACCATTATTTTCTTGTCTTTGAAATTCATCCAAATGATTAGGATGTCAAACCTTATTTCAATAAAAGAGTTGAGTTTTTTTAGTTTAAAATCATCCTCCTTAAATTTATAGCAAGTTGGATTGTAGGGAATTTATATTGATATATTATTGTGAAAGTTGGATGCGAAAGGAATATGCGATCTATTATATAATAATAGCATATTTGTTTCGATGTGTAAACTTTTTATTGCGTTATTAATTAAATTGTATAGATGTCAGCGCATTGGTTGCGTAATCCGTTGAGAAAACCAAAACTTCCTTATGATTAACTTTTTAATGGGTAGTTTTATTCACCCACTTGACAATACTTTAAGAGGGTATTTACACATCGTCTATATTAGTTAGACATTTTTGGAGGTTGCTAATGTTATCATCAACCATATAGACATTTTTGGAGGTTGCTAATGTTATCATCAACCCTTAGACTGCAATGATTGCAAAGAATTACAATGGTTTGAATTTTTGTGTAAGTCAAAAGTTTTATGTATGTATCGATGATGTTGTAAGTAAATTTGATTTAATATTGATGAATTGATTATGTTTTATCTCAACGATGCTAGTTTTAATTGTAAAGTCATTAATACTTTGAATTATATTTGAGTTATCTCTAAGATAAGTTGAGATGTAATTTAACACAACTTCTTATTAAAAAGAAGAGGTTACATGCTTATTTCATGACGCAAATTAGAAACTTGTAAAATTAGTATTATAATAAGTAGACCTTAATTATTTATTGATTTTTCCTTAGTAAATTTCCTTCAAATTATTGTTATTTTATATTAAGTTTCGTTATGTTTGTTTGGATTTGGGAATATACACCTTCATGTTCCTCAGAACGACTGCCAGTCCTGAGATCTTGAATGGTTAAAATACATTGGATGAATCTTGGACTTGAGCGTCGATTATGTGTCTTGAAGGTCCTAACCTTGTAGGGTAGGAGTGGTGGTTTAGACATTGTCTGTGGTTTCCTTTATGAAATTGGTCAATTAATGTGTTTATTTTAGATCTAGTTATGCAATTTCATGTTGTGATGAAAATTATTATTTTTTATGATTAATGTTGTTGATCGACTTAGATTGTCTACCGGTCATTATTCTTAATCCCTATGATCTAAAACCTGGAACTAAACCTATTATAAGAACTCCCTGCTAGATGTCAACACCGGAATTGCAGGAGTTGAAAATGAAATTGAAGGAGTAGTTGGATCTGGGACTTATACGCCCAAGTGTATCGTCGTGGGGTGCGCTAGTTATTTTTGTGAGAAAGAATGATGGATCATGGAGACTTTGTATTGACTATCGTCAATTGAACAAAGCGAAGATCAAGAACCAATATCCATTGCCAAGAATATATGATTTATTTGATCAGATGAAGGGAAAAAAACTATTTTTGAAGATTGACTTGAGATCGGGATATCATCAATTACAGATTAAGGAGGAAGATATCCCTAAGACCACATTTAAGACGAGATTCAAAAACTATGAATTTACAGTTTTACTTTTCGGTTTGATGAACGCCCCAGGGGTATTCATGAGTTCGATGAATGGGGTGTTCCATAAATACTTGGAAAAGTTTGTTCAAGTGTTTAGTGATGACACACTGATTTATTCTTGGATGAAAGATGAGCATGAAGAACACCTGATATTGGTTCTGCAATGTCTCCGAGAAAATTAATTGTACATGAAGTTATCAAAATGTTCTTTTTACCAATCAAAGATTCTTTACTTGGGACATATCATATCTAGAGAAGGTATTGATGTGGATCCAGTGAAAGTAGAGGATATTATGGAATGTCCAGCTCCGATGAATGTACAAGAATTACGTATATTTATGGGTTTAGAAAGATATTACCAACAATTCGTCGAAGGCTTTTTGAATATAACAAATCCAGTTACGGAATTGCAAAAGAAAAACAAGAAGTTCGTATGAATAGAGAAATGCGTGGAAGCATTTCAAAAGCTTAAGGAGTTTTTGTCGACAATGATGATATTGAAGGTCCCCGACATGGGAAAACAATTCTTGGTATGCACGAAGGCATCCAAGGAATGTTTAGGCAGAGTTTTGATGCAATATGGTCGAGTGATTGCTTACATTTAAATGAAATTGAGAAGGCATTAGGAAAACTACACAATGCATGACTTGGAGTTATTAACAATTGTATATGCCTTGAGAATATGGAGACATTATCTGATTGGATGAAAATTCGAATTAAAGACAAATCACTGTGGATTGCAACATATATTTACTTAGAGTGACTTTCAAACATGACAAAGGCGTTGGTCAGAATTACTTAGTGAATACGACTTTGAGATTACTTACATTAAAGGAATGATGAACAAAGTAGTAGATGCATTCAGTCAGAAACCACGCATATTCTCGGTAATACCTCTTAAGACGAATCTTTGAGAAAATATTCTAACCTTATAGATAAACGATGAATGGTACAAGGAAGTTAAGGATAATATTGGACAAGATAGCATGATGGTATCGAAGTATGAAGGTTATTCATTGGACAACAATGGATTTTTGAGGTATAACAACATAATTATGTACCACCTAATGACGAAATGAGCAATTTGATTTTGAGTGAAGCACATCGATGGTGTACATGGATCATCTGGGAGTCATGAAGATGAAGGAAGACCTTAAGCCTTTGTTCTAATGGAAAGGAATGAAAGTGGACATATTTAGTTACATGGCAAGATGTCTAGAATGTCACCAAGTGAAGGCTAAACATAGACATCAAGTGATTGTCAAGTGATTGTTACAACCACACACTATTCCTGAATCAAAATGGGAAGTCATTTCAATGGATTTTATTGTTGGATTTCCATTGACAACAAGAAGACATGATTCGATTTTTGTGGTAGTTGACACTCTGACGAGGAGTGCACACTTTATTCTAGTGCGTACGACATATCAAGTGCCAGATATAGCTAGAATATTTGTTAGTGAGATTGTGAGGTTACATGGAGTACCAAGAAATATCATATCTGATCATGGATCGGTGTTTACAAGACAATTTTGGACCAGTTTCCAAGAGGAATTGGGAACGCAACTGAATTTTATTACATCGTATCACCTAGAGACAGACGAAAAAATAGAAATAACGAACCAGATTTTGGAGGATATGTTGTGTATGTATGTAATGGATCAACATACATGTTGGGAATTACTATTTCCGTTGGTAGAGTTTGCATACAAAAACAGTTACCAGAGTACAATTAAGATGGCACCGTTTGAGTTTGTTTATGGGTGACCGTGTCAGATGTTGTTGAGTTGGGATCGACTTGAGGATAGTGTTCTAGTGGGACCAAAAATGATCCAAGAAATGGAAGAAAATATGCAATCAATAAGACAAATGATAAAGGAAGCCCAGGATCAACATAAGAGTTATGCTAATGCACATCGCGTTGAGGGCAGTTATGAGGTTGGTGACAGAGTTTTCTTACGAGTAAAAACACATAAGAGTTCAATCAAGTTTGGAAAGAGTGATAAAATCTCACCTAGGTTTTTGGGACCTTTCAAAATTGTGGAAAAGAAAGGACTCATGGCTTATCGACTAGCCTTGCCTGATTCTTTGAGGTGTATGCACGATGTATTTAATGTATTTGTTTTATGACATTATATTAGTGATCATTCACATGTTATTGACATGAGTTATTTGCAGGTGTCGAACGAGGGTGCTCTCATGGTGGAGCCAATCCTCATTCTTGACCATCGTACTTGACAACTATGGCATAGAATAGTCGATCAGGTCAAGGTCTAGTAGGAAAAATATAGTCCACACTCGGATACATGGGAGGACACATATGCGATGCGTCAACAGTTTCCTTATTTGTTTGATAGATTAGATATGTATATCTATTTCAGATACTTTTATTTACTTGCATTATAGACTATACAAACTTCGGGACGGAGTTTAAAACAAGAGGGGGAGTATGTAACATCTCGTTCAACTGGTCATACTTATATTGATATATTCTTTGAGGACAATTGCGTGCAAGTGATCTGGTTATTTTACATTATGATTTCATTTCGATTATGAGTTATATATGATGATGATGATGGATTGTGACTTATTGTTATTTCAGATGTATATCTATTGACATATAATAATGGCGAGTTCTCATGAGTTTGCAGGACATATGACAAGTTATGGATACTGATGGCATCAATGAACTTCCTTGGACTCCGGATTGAGTCATGGAGTGGATTTGCATTTTGTTTGAGTATTTCATTTTATGCACATGTGATATATGATTGATTTATATATATGGATTTTGACACTGTTTTTGTCAATGGATGCAAGCTTGATGATGCTTGCTAATCCTACTCACATAAGGAGTAAAGGGGTCATGCATAGAAACCACACATTTGAGGGAGAGGTGTGGCAACGTCCCTATCATATCCTACTAGTACTCCCACCGTGACTTGAATTGTAGTTTAATGATTACCTAGTTTGAGAGGTACATGATGTCGTGAGGGCAGACTGAGACAATTGCTCATGAGGAAATCTAAGGGGCACACAATAAGGAAAAACCCTTATTCCTTAGAATCCCTTAGTCTCTCACAAGGTCGACCGAGTGGAGTGTTGACTCCAAGGGTTAGACAAACTTCCAAAACTAGTCAAAGGCAAGTGGCACCCTTGGAGCATAGAGGTGTGTCTTGAAGGGAACGTCACATAATTAAAATGTGAGTCAGTAATCTAGATGGCATAGAGAACTTAATGAAATATTTAGATCTTGTTAGAACATAGTATTGATTAATCAATAAATTTATACTAGAAGCCTAACAAGAGTCTAAGCCTAATTTTAAGACTAAGTATAAGTCTAAGTTTAAATGGGAAACTAAATAAAAATATTGAATAAATTAAAAGAATTGAGATAAAATGAAACTCTAGGAAAAAGAGTAATTAAAATTAGAGGTGGGTAAAATGCACATGTGTGCATGAAAATAAATAAGGGATTTTTAAAATAGAAAGAAATTAAAACATGAGAGAATATATGTACACATAGAGTAGCATCTTGAGTTAATCTCTCGCAAATCCTAACTAAAAGAAAACTCCTAATCCAACTCTAACTAAGATCTAGTTAGGGGACACTCATTAAATGAGAAATTGGGGAACAAAGGGACACCTAAAAGAAAAAATAGGAACACATTGGGGAATGTGAGGGAAAATGGATTTTTAATTAAAATAAAAAGGGTAATTACTTGTGCAACTTGGGGAGAGTGAGACAAGTGTGTGGGTGAATAATCACTAATAAAATACTTAAAAAGTTGAATTACTTGTGCATGTGGACAAGTGTCATTGATAAATTACGTATAAAAGAAATGAGGTAGAAGGGATTTGGGGGATTACTTTTTCGAGTACTGTTATGTTGCCAAAATTTTATTGGACTGTGTTTTTCTTGTGAGAGTTGGGATACCAAGCTTGTGGAAAGAGTGGAAGCTCTTCCTTGCAAGGAAAGCTTTGGAGTTGTTGTTTTATGGTTTCTTGTGTGTGGCCCCTTTGCGGCTCGGGGGGATAAGGGGAAAGAAGAGTACCCCTAGTGTTGGCTGGGAGGTACCGGTGAAGTCTTTGGATTAACAAACAAGTTTGGAGTGACACTGCTCAAGTTCTCCGTAAATCAAAGATCAACCTCACTCTTCAACATCATATTGTCACAGTATTTGGTTGTTGATATTTTATTGTATGTTGATTGTTTTAATTGTACATTACATTTCTATGGATGAAATTTCAATTTATATGATGCAACATTTTGCACTGGTTCTATAGCAATATTTTAATGATACAATGATCTACAATGGAACTATCATTCGAATAGATGAAGGAATTTTTTCATTTAATCTACTAGTAAACTAAAAGGATACAATATTCTATGATGGAACAACGATTCGATTATATGTTATAGTATTCTACTTCAAATCTATATTAATTTCAAATCACACATCATTATGCATCGAAGTTATAATCCGATTAATGATGTAGCAATTTTCTTGGCACTACAATTCAATTGATGGTGATGGGAGGGAATATATATATCACGGGCAAAGTTTTTTTTTTATTGTTGATTTATGTATAATGGAATAATAACTATACAATTCGAATCTTATTATTCAATCTCGTTCAATGGAATCATGGATTGAGATAGTGAATTTGTCCTTATGGTAGTTACAAAAAATTAATTTCCAGACATGTGTCATGGCTAACCTACTTGTTTTTTCTTTTTAAAGTTTTAGAACCTGATAAATTCATCTTAATGGATTACAATACCCTTGTAATTCAGGGAGACTAAAATGAAATCTACTGTTAAGAGTCTTATTGTATTCAACAATCAATTCTATCGTAAGAGGAATTTCACTTTTGTAAAGTCTAAAGGCGGATTTTGGCGTTTATAATTATCAATTTTGTCGTTGGGAAGTATACTTTTAGATACTATTCAATCATTTTACTAAGTAGTAACAAGTGTTGCATGGTAGTGGAGTCCCTGCTAGGTTGGGATGGGAGTAAATGTGAGGTAGTAGAGACACGTGGGTAGAAAGTTGAAGTAGATGTGGTTTGCATGTAGAACATAGTAAAGTAAATATATAGTTTTATACATATGAAATATGTACTTTTATACATATGAAATATGTACTTGTATAAAGTATATATTTAGATTTATACATATGAAATTTGTACTTTTATAAAGTATGGGGAAGAGATTTTATACAGCATGCACAGAGCCCTCATTGCATACTTAGCCAGTTTTTGGATCACGGGTTGTCGGGGTGGCAGGTTCAAAGATGGGCCTCTTATGTTCCGTGGCCTACAAATAGAACCGAAAGTTCTGCGATATACAAAATGACAGGCAAAGTGGCGGACTATAGAAATTTATCAGAAATTAATAATGTCAATTATACAATAGAATAGTAATAAGGTTTGTTACATAGGTTCATGGAGAAAAACACTAAACAATTAGCATTGTCGAACTATTTTGCTTTAAAACTAAGGCTTTTCTTGGACAAAAAAGATATGGCATTGTCGAATTGATTTTCTTTGCACATGTTTTACAGAGCATGGATGGAGCAGTCATTCCATACTTTGCCAATTTTTGGATCGTGGGTTCTCGGGCTGTCAATTTCAAAAATGGGCCTCTATTGTTGCGTTCCCTATACAAGTTAACAAGTGGGCTTGCGAACTATACAAACTTATTATAAAATAAATAATGTATGTTACATATCTCTGGAAATTACTTGAACATTTAAAACATCAACGTCATTGAAGACCAAAAAAGTAGCATACAATAGGAATTTTGCACCCAACAATTTCGTCATATACATGAGACAATAATTTATAGAAGATTATAACATTGTACGAATATTTATACTAATTTGTATAATGCTATAAAACTTGATACATTTTGTACTAAACAATTATGCAGTTGCGGGTTCGCGGAGTTCCGGGTTCACACTTTTCATGTCCAGTGTGTTACGTGATATACATTTTGCACGAAAGACTTCGGTCATATACATTTTGCAGCGAACAATTCCGTGATATACATGACAGAGAGAAATTTATAGAATATAATAATGTTGTATGGAGATTTAAATTAATTTATATAATGCTATAACATGTCTTAGTTAATGAATAGTATAAGCTATTTTTTTAATTTTATTCAATGTTTTTTTTTTATAAGTAAGATTGTATAAAAGTCTGTCAAAATGAAGGAGTACATAGAATTTCCATGGTTTCAAGCTGTAAATACTAAGCTGCCCTGAGGGAAAACCATCTTGGCCAAGAAAACTGCTTCATAACTTAAGTGTAGATTGTCACTGATACAAAAGGAGTTCAAAATTCTAGCTCGTAAGGGTGGGCGCTAGAACTGTAGAAACTGTAGATATCCTAATTATAAAAACCATGGAAAAAATGCATGAAAGGTCGGCATGCACATCACAAAACAACAGACAAAAACAAATCACCGGTATGGGTTGTAGTGCGACGACACGACCATGCAAAAGGCGTGAAATGTCGTGTCCCCAGGAGGAGGCGACTCCTCCTAGAGTGGTGTGTGGTCCAGTTGCATAGCATTCTCCATCTCTGACGATAGGTGCTCTTCCTTCTGGACATGCTTCGGGCATTATGGAAGCCTCTGGTCCTCACAGTCTGTGTCTGCGTGGCCCAAATTTTCCAGTGGCAACACTGTTGTTGAGGTTGTTGTTTCTTGGGTTGTTGTTGATTGGGTTGCCTCTGGTGCGGGGAGATGAGCACCTTGTAAGGTGGAGAACAACTACAGGAGTCAAGAGATTTGTCATCCAGGCTCTATAGGTGAAACCGGAGCTCGTCCATGTCCCGACGCAGGATGAATACCAGGCTCTGCACCAATGCAAGGCCTGTTTTCCACTCGCATTATGGGTCAGCGTTGGAACCCACTCGAGATTGGGATTGTCATCGTGAATTTTGATTGGATTCTGGACCATCCATCTGAAATTGGGTGTCGTGAAGTTGGTCCTGAAGCGATTGGGTGGCTGGAGAGTTGGGAGGGGCCAAAGGGCCTGGGTATGAAACAAATGCGGAATTGGCTAAAGGTCCTGGGTTATTGTTCAGTGAGGCCCCTAAGCAGTCCATCTCCTCCATTCTGTTGGCAAGGGACGTAGGAAGGGGCAGGAGAGATGCGGGAATTTGAGTCAACTGTGCCAGGGAGGAGGACAAGGTGGCCGAAGAGGAGGAGGATAATAGGGAGGGAGCAGGTGGGGGATGCAGGACCAGGCGGGGTCAGTTTGGCTGGAAGTTTGGTCATCCTTTGGACTTCCTTCGTAGCCGAGGCATCTCCAGGATAGTGGGAGAGAAAAAACGCGGTAAGAACAGAGCAGGGCAGGACAAATGCAGAGCAACGAAAGGCTGGGTAGGAAGCCGAGCTCTGAGAAGAAAAATCAAGAAAGAATGAGCCATATGGACCTGTTGGAGCAATTTAAATAGGTCAGGAAAATGGTGAGGTTCCATAAATGGCCTCACACGCAGAGTAAAGGCGCAGCGAGGGTGTTGGTCGGTCGAAAGGATGTGAAGGCAGAGCAGGGTGCAATGAGAGTAATGGCGCCATGCCTTGAGCGAGATGAACTTGAACTAATTAGGCAGTTGGGGGTGAGTAGCATGCGGTCATCACATCATCGGTGCCACGGAGTATCGCTCCTGGCTGCTCTACTCGATGCATGTGTTGTACTAGCAACCCATCCGCAGGAAAGGGAATAAATGTGAAGGAGTATAGACACGTGGTCAGGACTATTGTTTAGATATGCTTTGCATATGACTATGGAAAAAATACACAGAAATAGTAGTAACGGGCTGGTGCACTGAAATTCGGGCTTTTTTGTTCAGTGGCCTACAAATTGTACCCAGAGTTCTACGACATACAATTTGACAATTAGAGTTTTGGACTATTTGATATTTAAGGGCGTACATATGTTACAAAGAAGAGCTGCTAGATACCAAATATGTAATTTGATTAAGTAGATATATAGACCATTGGGGTCGTCGAGCTGGCAGGCTGAAATTGTGTTGCCATAGGTTCGTGGAAAAAAGCATAAAAGACTACCAACACCGAATTAGTTTTCTTTAAAACAAAGGCATGGGAGCTTCATTCCGGGTTATCGGGGTGGTGGGCTGAAAATTGGACTATTGTTGTTCTGTCGCCTACAAATAACACCGAGAGTTCCACGAAATAAAAATTGAGAAGCAATTTTGCGGACTATTTGAATTTTTGGATCGCGGGTTCTCGGGCTGAAAATTGGTTTTATGTTGTTTTATGGCCTACAAATAGCATTGAGAGTTCCGTGATAAAAAAATTGACAAGCGGTCTTATGGACTATTTGAAATTTTGGATCACAAGTTCTCGGGCTAGGGGGCTGAAAATTAGCCTTCTGTTGTTCTGTGGCCTACAAAAATCAAATATGTAATTTGATGAAGTAGATATATAGAGCATGCACGGAAGCTTCATTCTGGGTTGTCAAGATTGCGGGCTGAAAATTGGGCTTCTGTTGTTCCGTGGCCTACAAATACCACCAAGAGTTCTGCGATATACAAATTGACATGCTGCTTTGAGGACTAGAATTTTTGAATGGCAGGTTCTCGATCTGGCGGGCTGAAAATTGGGTTTTTGTTGTTCTGTGGCCTACAAATAGTCCGTAGAGTTCCGCAATATAAAAATTGACAAACAGACTTGTGAACTATTTGAAATTGAAGGCGCTCGTGTCGAACAAGTTTAGCATTCCCGAATTAGTTTTCCTTTTTGCATATGCTGCTGGAGTAAAAAAAAAAAAAATAGTACTGACGTTTGTTACATAGCCTGGTGGAAAAAGTATGAAACAAATATGATTCCCGAATCAGTTTTTTTTAAAAGCGGCTTCTCAACTTAGGCATTTTTTGGATCGCGGGTTCTCAGGTTCGGGACCTAAAAAACGTGCTTATGTTCTTCTGTTCCCTACAAATAGCACCAGCAATTCCGCGATATACAAATTGAGAATCAGACTTGAGGAGTATTTGAATTTTAAGGAGCTCGTGTCCCAAAAATTCAGCATTCGCAGATTAGTTTTCTTTACATAGGTTTTACATACGCTGGTGGAAAAGAGGGCAAAAAGTATAGTACCAATCTCTGTTACATAGGGCGGTGGGAAGAAGAACGAAATAAACAGCATTCTCGAATCAGTTTTCTTTAAAATAAGGGCTCCTCGACACAAGAAATTGAAATTTATGAAATTATGGGTTCCTGCAGACCATAAAATATACATAGCAAATACGTAATTTTTTAAAGCAGACATTTACTTTTATAGATACAAAATATGTACTTTCATAAAGTATGGGGATGAGATTTTATAGAACAATGACGGAGCCCTCATTCCATGTCCTACAAAGAGAAGGCAGAGATATGCGGTGTACAAATTGAGAAGCGGGCTTGCAGACTATTTTAATTTTAAGGGCCTTTGTGACAAACATTGTGCAGGACATGTTGCAAAGATGTAAGAAATGGCAGTCTCTTTATGTTTGAGTAGAAAGAATGTAGTGAACACAATTTTACGACATTTATATAAAAAAATAA
>SNQJ01S0032792.1:91637-127030 GCA_010110895.2 Picea sitchensis | reverse complement strand
TACTATGTTGGAGAATGTTGCATGGGGAGCAACGTACAGATTTAGTATTGCAACTTCTACTCCGTGGGAAATTTTTTTGGCAAGCACCAATTCAACATTATTTTCTTTGATATGTATGTGGTCCAAAATTGGTACATGTTTTTTCACCAGTATCATCACCCCATGTGTAATGTAACTTGATATGCAATTGTGATTAAGGAATTGTTTGTTCTGCATGCATAATGCCATGTGTGTTTCTTGCAAGCACAAAATATCGGATTGCATTAAATCATATTCATTCAGTATATCATCCATGTGTGCATTTAAGCTGCATGTGTTAAGAAAGAGTATTGATACAGATGAATTTGTTTGTATGGATTGGTAATCATAATGCAGTTGCCATTTTGTGGTGGTCCTCAATCATTTCATCTCAATATCAACTTTATGTTTCACTCTGAAGTTATCTTTTGTCAGAAGACTTAGTAAATACAAGAAGTTTATGCTTCTGACATGGGACAGTGATGTGTATACAAGTCCATGTATCAGAATTCCAACAGGATGAAATGCAACATTATCAAGTGTTAGGCTTTGTGATCTGTGGACTGTATGTGCACATGAAAGTTTAATTGGAAACTCTTTGCGAATCTTCAATCAACCTGTCTTTGTTGATGTCGATACTGGCTTTGATATTCACAAAATAGGAGTCCAATCACTTGCAGTGTTTGAATTATATAGATAAGACAACTTGCTTTCTTGTCTCTTGCCTATATGCGGTTCATGGAACTTAATCCAAAGGACATCTACTTTGTCTATCTTCATATAGCCTTTCAGTATTCCATCTACACCATTCACCAAGCCATCTTGTGAATCATAGTTACAGGAATAGATTTCAACTAGCATTTCTAATTTCAGTCCAAGGTGCAAAGGTAAAGTGATTGAATGCTCATGACGTGGGACATTTCCATGGTTGTCTTCTTCCAAGTCAATCGAATTGATGATGATATCATCGCCAGACATGAGCGACAACATGTGTCTATTATGCTTTGCAACATCCTTATTTTTGTAGAACAGGTAAGGGAATGTTGGATCTGTTGGTGCAAGTCGTAAGCACATCAAATTGATATAGGTCAAGTCATCATATGTTTGGTTGTTTGTGCACATTCTATTTGAATTGCAATGAATGTTTCATATGTCTGGCGCATTGTAGTATGCAACTCAAAGAATTTAATATTGTCTCTCCAGAAGTCATGGGTCATTGTTTCCATGTTAACGATAGGTTGTTCAAATATCAAAGAATCTTGGATGGGTTGTGCCTGGTAAAGATCACCACAGAAGATCATGTCAATGTTTCCAAAGTATTTGGTTTGCACATGTTTTATGCTTTTTAGCCGACTGTCAATGGAATACAAGAACTGACTGCCAATCAAAGATGTTTCATCTATAAAGACAAGTTGGAGTTCCTCTTAAAGCTTAGATAATGTATCCAACATTTCCTTGCTAAGTGGAAGGAACTGTGACTTGTTAAAAGGCATTAAAAATGTAGAGTGGACTATTGTTCCACCAGCATTGTATGAAGCTTTTCCTATGTATGCAACTATTAGGCCCTTTGGTTTCATAGGATCAGAGAAATTATTTGAATCATAGATTTGTATAAGCATTTGGAACAATGCTTTAGCTGTGAATGTCTTGCCTATTCCTACTCCGCCTGTAAGGAACACGTGCACATGATTGTTCATGTTCAACCATTTTTTAAGGGCAATGTCCTTTACAATTGTTTGTTGTTCATGATTCAACAGACATCTTATTCTGTGGTATTCATTATTTTCAATCAGGAAAGGGTGTTTTGTAACTTAAAAACCAAGGTTGATACGTTTTTCACTTTCAGCCACTGGAGGACGGTACAATGATTGGTTTTTGATAGGTTTAAGGACCAATTCCCTTCTGACATGTATGCACTAAAATAAATGCCCTCATTTGTGTACATTTTTTTCTTCCAAATATTTTTCAACAGGAGACGTTGGGAGATACAAAGAAGTGTTTGTTATCTACCCCGATGATGAAAAGAGGTATTGTCTTGGGAAGAGTGCATTGATTAAAAGAATGTGTAGGTCAAATGACATAAAGCGAGAGGGGTCCAACTTTTCAGTCTTACTATGATCAATTTACAAAAGTTTGAGGGGTAATCTCCTCTTGTCATGTATGCATGGAAAAGGGATGATTTAAAAAGCATATGGTCCTTACATTGACTTAGGTATCATCGTTGGAATATTTGTCGATGAAGGCATGTTTTCTTGGTAAGTTGATCCGACGATATTGACTCCCAACAGTACTGTTGAAGCAGTGTCATTATCAGAAGAAGGGGTCAGGGGATATAAATAGTGTGTCTTTCAACAAGAAGGCCCAACGACATTCAAACAAGGGTCATACAAGTGAGGAGATTTGCATTAATGTAAAGGGGGGTCCCAAGAATATTCATGACTTGAGTGAAGATAAAAAAAAATGGGTCATTAATCAATATATCATGAAGGGTTTAGTATTGGTAATTCTTTCCTTATATCAACTTCTGAGATTATGTACATAAGGTAGTATTATAAATGAATATCTAGTCGCATTAATAGTGAGAAATACCTTGTTAAAATTTAGATAGGTGGGTACCCACTAGAATCCTCTAAGCTAAAGGATTTCAGTGGGTTGTTGTGGATGTCACAACAAATGGAAAATTGTTGGGAGAAACAATTATATTTGTTCCATATTGACCTCCATATTATCTACATCATATCTTAATATATTGTGAAAATTTACAATTCCATCTGTACCGTGCACCCCACATCACTTGCTCTTACTGAAAAATGAGAAGGTGATACAAATTGGATGATATTCAAAACAATTTCTATGAGAAAATTGGGGATGGGATTAGTTAACTTAGTTTAGAAATATGGGAGTTGGACACCAAAAAAGTGTTTTCTTGTATGTTTATAGACCGATATGTGTTCCTTGTCTCTTCTTTCCCGGTATTGCTTCATTGCCATTGAGCGTCCATAGACCTAACGAAGTTACCTTGGTATCATACAATAATACCCCCACTACTAGTGAGCATCCATAGCTCTTATGTGTTTACTTATACTTCCCACACAATCATTGGTGCTTTCAACTTCCTAGTTGTTTAATCTTTAAGTTTCACCCTTCATATTTGTAATATATGTAACATTTTTGCATAAGGGGTTTCTAAGAAGTGAGGTGATACAAGAGTTTCTTTGATATGTTGGTATCAATCAATATTCATCCTCATGGGTCCTTTCCACGAATATTCCTGATAATATTTTATGTTCATGTAAAAAGTGGGGAGGTCTCACAAATACTATCGAGAAGACACTTGTAGTTATCACTTGTTCTCTATCTTGTAGGATCATGAGTTGAGTGTGAGAGTGATCACATAGATAACAAATAGTCTATAAATTTAAAGTACTTGTAGTCACTTCATCCATAGTCTGGGATTTTCTCAGAAACAGAGCATCATGAATCCTTCCCATTTAGTGAAAATGCCTATTATGTTCTAACAGTTTCAATAAAAATGCAAGGCATCTTTCTCACTTCTTGAGCACCCGAATAGTTATTCAGACACAAGATGAGCATTTTTTTTGTAACACAATCTCCAACAAGTCATATTTTGTGCATGGATGAAATGATAGATCAATTAAAGGGTTTATTATAAAATTAATCAAATAAACAAAATTGAAAATAGAAAGAGATGTGGGAAACATTATTCTAAAACTATTTACAAGAATCAAGAGAAAACCTAATATGTAAAATACTATATCACATGAGGTGATTCGGGAAGTATCATTTGATCATTTTCCCATTGACAAGGAGATCCTCCAAATATCCCTCCATTGTTCTAATTTTAAAGGTTCCTGACCCAATGTTTTGTTGGATTTGGGCCTAACCAGAGATTTTGAAACTTTGAATGTTTTCCTTTCATTTCATTTGCTTTATCCCACTTAAGGACAAGATCACCTTCTTGGAAGTCCTTATTTCCTTTAGATGACTTATCAAACAATCTTTTAATTATTTTATGGTGTTTCATTAGGTTTCTTTTAGCCTTTTCCCTTTCTTCGTAAGGTTTAAGTAACATGTTCAACCTTCGTTGCATTAATGGGTATTTCTTATCTTGGACAGATTGAGAAAGTTAAAATAAAGGTAGAAAAACATGGGTAGGTAATATGGCTTCTTTCCCATAGACAAGGAAGATAGGAGAATTTACCAGAGAAGATTTGGGTGTTTCTCTATTAGCCCATATGACATTGGGGAGGGCTAGATGCCAATTTCTTTGATGTTCTATTACAATCCTCTTTAGGATATTAATTAGATTCTTATTAGTATATTATGATAGCCCATTCCCTTGAGGGTAACAATTAGCTAAATATTTGTTTTTAATATTTCTTTCCAGAGCATATTCAGTTAATATTAAAGAAGAAAAAAATTTGGCATTATCAAAAACCAATGACTTTGGGACACCAAATCTAGTTATAATAAAAGAATATAGGAAAGATATCACCATATTTTTATTAACGTTCTTTAGAGGTATTTCTTCAGTCCATCTGGCGAAATAATATTTGGTAGTAAGGATGTACTTATGCAATTGGGAAGAGTTAGAATTTATCTCTCATATCACATCTAAGCCCCATTACTAAAATGGGCGTTCAATTGTAATAGGATGAAGGGGAAAAAAAATTGTTTTCTTTTCTCGCTAACCTTTGGCATTCCTGACACTTTATTGCATCAAAATGAGAATATTTTAAAAAAGTAGGCCAGTAGTAGCTAGCTCTCAGGATTTTATGTGTTGTTGTGTTTCCCCCAAAGTGCCCTCCAGCTGGACTGTTATGTAGTTTAGCAAGGACTTTATCAACATCCTCCTTCTCAAGGAATCTTAATAAAAAATTGTTACAGGTGAATCCCCCTATGGACAAGTGGATTCCCTCTTGGTCTCTAGACTCCTAAGGCCAAGACAGAAAAGTGTTTAACATGGACACTGACATCCTTTTAGATCTAATCAAGCTAACATACGAAGGAGAAGAAGAAAGATATGTACCTTATTAACAATGTTTGTCCCTGCAAAGTCCAGGCTGAGCTTCGATCCTGAGCTCCCTAATAGATACTGTAGAACAAACAAAGATACAATGGACTTCCTACTCTACTAAGATTATCTCAAATATAGTTCCATCTACTGTAGACAAACTTACATGGAACAAACATAAGTTTGAAATAAACAGGCCAAGCATTGATATATTTATGAGAACAAGTAAAAGTACTTACAATCCTTTGATGAAGGTGTAGCAACTTCTTCCAGTTCTCCTTGTCCAACCCCTTTGCTCAAGTAATCTACATTGATTGCTTTGATGATATACCGCTTATAGGATCATAAGTCTGGTATAATTCTCAATCTTCATCCCTCCTTTCACCATGAGAAGGCCTCCTTATATAACTTTGGAGAGGCCCAACCACTTGAGAGATCTTTTTGATAAGTTGAGGATTCCTCTCCTTTAGTTGAGGATCATCCCTAAGATCATCCCTTGATCCAATATTCGAACCCAACTACCTTCAGATATTGAGGGGATTGTCCCTTGATTTCCTCCAACAAACCAAAAATTCACTCAGAAAGGGTAGCACTCCCCAAAAAGGGCACACAGGGCACTCAAACGCTCCCCCAAAGAGGCTAAGGGAGAGCTAGCACTCTCTGACAGTGGGTAGGGGAGCTCTCCTCTCCAAAATTCATTTTTGAGTGGTTCTTTCAGCGGCAAAAGGCTTGTACTCCCTGTCAACTGATTTGTCTTCTTCAAAACTAGTCTTTGAGGTGTCCTAAGTGTCCTTATGATGTCGTTAGAGGCACGACATAGGAAATATGGCAGTATGATGTTTGTGACACTTGAGACACTTGTGGTCAAGATGTGACACTTGCGGACAAGATGCAACATTTACAACACTTGTAATGACGACACTTGCGACACTATTGAAGTGAGTAATTTTGATGTGTAACAAACACTATTATAGTTTTTTCTGAACAATTTTCCTTATATGAGTTGGTATTGGGCCAAATTAATCCTAAGAGCCCTTTTCTTCGTTTTTTCCATGTAATGTGGAGCTAATCCATGGGTTAAATTGTACTTAATTTCATAATACCATTTATCAGTGTTAACATGGATATAACATATTTTATTCTCAAATAAGATTTGATCTTGATAAAACCCATCTTCATCTGTTCTATCATCTATTAATTCAATTGCCAACTTGCATAATCCTTGGTCCTTTACAATCTTAGCAGGATTAATGTCCAAGTAATATTCTTATAAGGCTATTATCTAGTAGGATATTTTCTCTCCCAAGTCCTTTTGTACCAAGATATTTCTCAAAGTAGGGTAGGGCACTATTAGCTTGGTCTTAGATTTGATAAGATAGGGTCTGAAATGTTTAACAACTTTATAAAGTTCATAAGATTACTTATCCACTTCAGGATAGTATAGCTCTGCTCTTTGCAATCATGAACTCATAAAGGAAATTTGGATATTCATTTCCTTCCCAATTCTTCTATGTTAAGACAACTGCAAATGAAATATCAGAGACAAATCTATAGAATATAAAATATTTGTTGAAGTCAAGACTCATCAATGCCGAAGCTTGTGCTATATTTTCTTTGATTTTTTCAAAAGAGAATTTTTCCTTAGAACCCCATTTAAACTCTACATTTTTCTTTATCATGTCCTGGAGGGGTTTGATAGTTTCAACAAAGCTCGAGACAAATATTATTACAAATTTAATATTTCCAAGGAATGACCGCATAGATTTCTTGTTATGGGTGTTAACACTCTGTAAATCAGTTCGAATGATAAACATATGACAGAGGTAACTTTTTCAACCAACTTTGAGACCCAAAACTAGCCTTTCGGATTTGGAGAGGGCTCTCTCAGGAGGTGTGATCTCTGCATGGGATATGGCTCTTAAAACAGTAGCTAGATTTAACACCTTTGATATAATGGGTTCTGGTTATATTGGCCCAAGAAAGTAAGACTTGGGATATGGAGTCAATTCAAGGAAGGCAATAGAAACAAATGACTCGATGATTGAACTTGAGAAGATAAGGGTAAGTGAGCAACAGTATTCAGTGCAAAATCATAATGTGTGGTGGGGAGAAAACAAAGGAACTAACTCGGAGCACTGTTGCGGGTGAATTCAGAGTTAAATTTTAGAAGAAAACATTTTGTCTAAGTGGCGCGAATAGAGGGCACTACGTAGTGAATCCACAGGTTCAAAAATTCATTTCGAAATAGACAAAAAAAGATATGAATAAATATGACAGGAAGCATGTACGCAAATAAAGAGGCACAATACATCTAACTGCTACAATTAGAATCTTTTCATCAAAGCTACAAGACTTTTGCAATAAGTTTCTGTCGAACTCAAATTACATACAATAACTATTATCTATACTAAATTTGCCAACCAACCTAGCTTACATCGAAAAGATCAAATATATAAATGAGGGAGCCACTTGGGCTACCCTAATCTTCTAACTTCTGTCTCTACAAACTAAGGAACCGATTGTTCTACGTTACAAAAATCTTCGTATGAATTTTTTCCAAAAATAGACAAAGATACATGTGGCTACATCATGATCTTTGTAATCTTCCACGAGGAATTGGTTTGTCGATCGGGTATCTGGGGGGACAAGCATTTGTCAGAGTCTCATTGTCTGTTGTAACGAATTTGATTTCTACCACGCGCTCATGTGTTGGGGGGAAATGTGCATGGAAGGTGGAGGTAGATAGTCACGGCCGTTAGCAAAATGGAATTTTTTTTTAGGTGATGTTTCCTTAAAAAATTATCAAGATTTTCCTTTCGATTGCGAATGCAGGAAAGAACTCGGCTAATCTTGTTTCTTTTGCTTGCTGGAGAGAGTTGCGCAGGCTATATCTTCGACCGCTTCACATTCTCTGGAGTGTCTAGAATTCCTTTCTTCTGATAGTTGTTGTGCTTAGCGTAGCTGTAAAATCGTATATTGCGCCTCTCGCAGCTGTATTTTTAACCACGTCAAGTTTCCTTTGCGACCTTGTGCTACTGATGCTTCTGTGATCTTTGTCGCTAGCTCTTGTCTCAGCTCCCTGTTTTGTTGGTACAGTTCAACGATGGATAGCTTTGCTTGCTTCAGATGTTGAGCTATCTCTTGATCATTTGAGCTCGATGCATCCACCCTCCTCATCCTGCTCCAGCTTTCTCAGCTAGTACCTTCTAAATTGCTCCAAGTGAATGACGCGCATAAGTAATTTTTCAGCGATCGATCGTGCGCGCAGCTCATCTTAGATTTGAGTTTCCACAAATTCCTTGTTCTACCTCTTCTTTGAGGTATCCGTTGCTGAGGAGACAAGGCATCCACCTTCCTTCCTTCCTGTGCAGTTTCTTCCTTTCCAAGTCTTGCGTGGTGTGATGCCGGCGTTCCCGCAGGTGAAGGAAAAATCTCCCTTTCATCTTTGGGGATGCTTGTTATGAGCAAAAATGAATCCCAATCACTCTGGGGATGGGGTCTAGCGATCCTGCCACTATGTGTATCCTTCTTCATGTTCTGAGAGGTCTCCATGGCATGACCGATATCTGTCTTTCGCACAGTGTATCGAGTGGATAACCAAGATGGAGAATTTGATCGACCTTGGCTTGTGAGAAAACTTACAAACAGAGCCTGAATCTGAATTTGTGAACGTCCTAGGTGAAGAACCTATGGGATTTTTTCCTAGGTGAAGAACCTCTGGGATTTATAACCGATCGGGCAAAGAAAATAATCGTGTCAAATAATATTGAATTCATGGAGACTAGATGTTTCGATTAGAGATGCAGATTTTCCATAACACACCCCTGCGTGTAAAGTACAAGAGATAAGGGCTACAGAGCATATATGATACAAACGTCGTGATTTTTCATTTGTTCAACTTTCATGATGGAACGATAATAGTTACAACACTTACCAACATGACTTCCATTAACTACTTGACTCGACCTGGGGCACATAGAGACTAATTTTGATAGTACGCAACCTTTTGGAAATGACATACCTATATCGTTTATGCATGGTTTTGACTCTGACATCCCTTCCCATTTCCAAGGGCCAACCGACCACTTGCTAACTTCGACCCTTTCATTTCTACGTACCTGACTTCACATGTTTGGACACATGGGCCATTACTTGACTAAAACTGACTCTAAACGGAAAGAAAAATGGTGGTGCTAACAACTGGATCCAACGAGGATACTATCCTCCCCGCGAGGTAGCATGAAATAGTAGATCAGGTGCCTGACCATTGGGCCTTATTTCGACTCTTTGACATTGCAATAAAAAACAAAAACACAACTAAACCTATCGACGCAGCTTAGAAAAAACTTAGGGCCTTCACTTCAGGCTTCAATTTTTTGCTGGCCTACTGACTTGACACAAAAATAAAATGACTATTTACAATGACAGATGACTTAAAAGGAATTTACTTCATCAGATAATGTTTGAGGAACCTGCCATTTACAGGCCCCCAACCAATGCATTCTCCATTTAGTTCCTTCAGAAAATAATCATTATTTCCATGATGTGCACCAATTTTGAATGGACTCATCCACAGGTTGTCAAACTTTTTGTGCTTTCCTTTGTCCTCATTTCTCGCATCCCATCTCAATAATAGATCACCCAACCAGAAATCCTCTAGCATGGAATGCTTGTCAAAGGATTTCTTCATCTTTTCTTGGTGGAGTTGTGATCAATTGTACACTTGTTCCCTCATTTGTTATGTGTGAACTAGCTTGTTTATTCTTCTTTGTGCGTCATTTGGATCGGCCTCCTTCTCTTGCAGCATCTTTCTGATGGGTAGCCCCAGTGTAGTAGGGAAAATGACGTCTGCACCGTATAAAATCCGGAAATGCGACGTTGAAATGAAATTCTTGGTGGTAACTCAATCCGCCCATAGCGCATAGATAAGCTTTTTATGGAAAGATTTCTTATTATCCTGAAGTAACCTTTTGATGATCCTGGTTAGGATTTTACTTGAGGATTATGCTAACTTGTTTCCTTCTGGGTAGTACGTCATAGAATGCCCTAGGGTTATATTGTAATCCTGACAAAAAATTTCCATCCTCTTAGACTTGAATGCGATCGCATTATCTATTATGATCTTGATGGGAAACCCAAACCACGACAAGATGTTTGTCTCCAAGAATTGGATGATGACTATGTCGGTAATGTGTTTCGTGGGGATCTCTTCTATCCATTTTGTGAAGTAGTCAGTGGCCATGAGTATCCATTTGTGTTGCGTCAAGGATGGAGGATTTATTTCCCCTATGAAATCCAAACCCCACTGCATGAATGGTGCCTCGACTGAGATCGACTTTAGTGGCAGGGGATGCAGCTTCGTTCTCCCATTGAAAATCTAACATTCGTGACAGTTGGAGACTTCTTTGTACACGTCTATGAAGATCGTAGGAAAATAGTAACCTACCCTTAGGATTTTGTGTGCAGTGGTTTTCTAGTAATGGTGTCCCCCACAGTCACCTTTTTGAAATTATTCCATGGCCCGCTTCACATCATTCTCCAGCAAACATATTAGCAACATTCCCCCGTGATCTTTCCAGTAGAGTGAGTTGTCCAGGATGCAGAAATTAACTGCTTTAAGCTTGAGAAATTTGGCCTTATTCTTACTAATGCTCAGAGGGGCCTGGATATTATTCAACACATAGATGATATCAGCATACCACGATGAATTGACAAAATCCTGGGAAACCTGCACAACCGTATCTTCTTGAGGACTCTCTGACAGATCAACGATGAAATTCATTCCCACCTCATCGTAGTCCAACTATGTCCATTAGATTTGCAAGACCCTGACCCTTAATTAATTTTGTTGGCTTGATCTCCATGTCATACTCCAGCATGGCCGCTATCCACTTACCCCTCCTTCCTTCGGGGTCGAGCTGAGTCAAGATATCCTTTACTGAGTTGTTGGGCACATAAGCAATGACATGGGAATGCAAGATGTACATCCTGAACTCCTTCAAGGCCTTCACTAAAGCATACGCTTGTTTTTCCATGATGTCATGCCTTAGTGGAGAATCCCATAGTGTCTTTCTAAAATAAGCGATAGCATTCTCGAAGTCTTGTTTGTCTTTCTGTAACAACACACCAAAAATTGTATGCTCTGAGGTGAATGAAAATAGGATGAAATCCTTCGTGAAATCTAGACTAGATAGTATAGGTGCTCTAGTCAATGCCACCTTGATATCTTCAAATGATTTCTTGGCCTCCAGGTTCCACTTGATCCCATTTACCTTCCTGAGAATGCACGTGATATGCTTTATAATCTTTTCCAGATTTGGGATGAATCTTCTTAAGAAGTTTACTTTTCCTAGGAAGGATTGCACTTTTTTTTTACTTTGTGGAGTGTCGATCTTCAGGATTGCTTCCACCCTGCTAGGGTATATCTTGATGCCTTCCCTTGAGATAATATGTCCCAACAACTTCCCTTCTTCCACCCTGAAATGTGATTTTTTAGGATTCAGCGATATGCCAAACTTCCTGCACTTCTGGAAAACTTTCTTTAAATGCTCAAGATCTTATTCATCGGAGGCAGAGTATACAGTGATTTCATCCAGACATATCACAATGAACCTGTCTTTTTCGTCAGCAAACGCGATGTCCATTTCCCTCTGGAAATTTTCTTCGACGTTCATCAGGTCGAAGGGCATCTTGGTGTACATGAACGTTCCCTATGGAGTCATGAAAGTTGTTTTTTCTCTGTCGTCTGGGTGGACCATGATCTGATTATACCCTAAAAAACCATCCAGCATGGACATTTTATGGGACCCCACCACCTTTTGCAGGATATAGTCCATTTTGGGAAGAGGGTAGTGATCCTTGAGGGAAACTTTGTTTAGATTTTGGAAGTCTACACACAGTTTTATCTCACCACTCTTCTTTCTTACACGCACTAAATTAGCTACCCATTTGGAGAATCGCAAAGAAAAAATAATCTTAGCGTCGAAAAGTTTCTTTACCTCTTTCTTGATCAACGATAGTAGAAGGGGGTTTATCCGTCTTAGCTTTTGTTTGAAAGGTTTCTGATCTTCCTTGAGAGGGATAACATGGTGGATCACCTTAGTGTTATACACCTTCAAATCATCATAGCTCCATGCGAAAATGTCGGGGAACTCCTTCATGAACTTGACGTAGTCTTTCTTGACCTCTGGGCTGAGCGTTTTCGATAACTTGATCATTTTCAGGTTCTCCTCAGTCCCGATGTTGCAGTCCTCCACGTCCTCTTCATTCACAATGATCTTGGGGTTCTTAGCCACATTATTTTTGTCAAACAACTTTTCCAGCGGCACTAACCCCTTCGAAATGATGTTATTTTTTAGTTTTATTATGTCCCTTCCCGCAATTTGGTTCTGGGAAGGGTCATCATTATTGTGTGCATCTACCCTCCCATCTTCATTGCAACAACATCCGTCATCAATGTTTATGTTAGCGAACTCGTTGATCATCTAAAGAAATCTTTCTAGCTATTTGTCGTCCTCAAACACATGCCAGTATTTGATATTATCAGGAACTGTCAGCCTGTGTTTGACTTCAATATCGTATTTTTTGTTTGGAAAGATGGGGATTTTTAAAACTGAGGTCGAGGTGGCCAGGGAATCAATGATCTGATTTTTCTCCCTTGGGATAGCAGATATGTCATAATCTAAAAAATAGTCGAGGAGGTCCAACACTAAGTTCCCGTACACTCTCAGCCTGGGGTGCTTCATCTAATATATGCCTTTCACCTGGTTTATGACCATTTCAGAGTCTCCACGCATCACAAGTCTCTTTGCACCTAATTATTTCAACACCTTCAGGCCCAGAATCAACGCCTCATACTCGGCCATGTTGTTTGTGCACTCGAAAGTGAGCTTGTGTGAGCACATATTTGTGCTCATTTTAGGGGGGCTTACCCACATGATGGCCCCAACCCCTTCTTTGTTGATTGCACCGTTGAAAATAATGTCCCATATCTCATTTTCCATGCGGTCCTCCGAGTCAGCGCACTCTTATTCTGTATGTGTGGTTTCCTCATCGACTGTCATGATGGTTGTTGACTCTTCTTCTTCAAAACAAAAGTCATTGTAGAATATAAAAGATCCAATCTCAGTGTCGATGGAGTATATGGGATGGTTATTTGGCTAATTCTTGCTACTCACCATGTACTTCAGCAACACTTCTCTATATAACCTTCTATCCTGGCCAAAGATCAGAATGGTGGCATATGACATGTCCATTTGCAGGGTCCCTTTTAACTTTGTAGCCCACGATCTTGACAACAACATCCCAAACTTTAGGGGTAGGTCTACCACAACCACGTCCATCACCATGTTCTTCGAAGGGATCTGGGTCAGTGACACGACTAAGTCTTTAATGAGGCCCAGGCACTTGACTTTCCTCAACTCAAACAAGAAAAGGTCCTTATAAGGTATGGTGATGTCCAGACCCAATTCATCCATGATCACCTTTGGCATGAGGTTGTACGACGCACATGAATCGAGCATGGAATTATGTAGGGTCATGTCGTGGACCTTTAGACTGACATAAAAGGGAGGAGCGTCCTCAATATCACTTGTCTCTTCAATGTGTGGACCAAACATGACAGCGAGGTGATCATCTTGGACATTCAAAGTGTCGGGGGTCCCTCCCATTTTCAAAATTTTAATTATTTGCTCCCAGTATTCACCCTTTCAGATAAGTTCACTGAAAGGGACAAAGATTTTGATTTTATCCATTTTATGTTCAAAGTTAAAGGGAGGACAAACTTTCTCTACCTCTTTTCCACTTGCTTCTCGGCTTGTTTCCAGAGTTTTCTTTGGGGCCTCCTCCTTCGATTTTGGCTTCTCCATCACATCCTTGTTCGCATTGTTAGGCCTTGGTCGTCTTGTGGAAGGGGTGTCCGTTGGAGGTTTCCTTACAGGGTTTGTGTGTTGAGGCTCGGTGGACGCTTCTTTGCCCCTGACTTTATATTTCTTTTGGAACTACATGATGGCATTCTAATAACCCTTTCTAAACTCTTTTGTTTCCCAGGACAACACATCATCAGTTTTCCCAATCCATGCATCGTTCGTCTCCATCATAAAATCATTGTTTCTTCTCATGTATCAGTCATGTTCGCTCTTTTTCAGAAACACACGTGGATTCTTGTCGTCGCAACAATGCATTTGGTTTTTGAACATTTGATTGAAGTATTCATCCATGTAGTTGTTTTGGAATGAAGGATGTGTTTGTTGGTCGCCTTGATCTCTCTACTCCCTTTGTTCCCTTTTCCTGACCTGAGGGAGTTGACCCCTTCTGAGGTTTTGATTTCAGGGTTGGGGCTCCTGGTGCTCTGGGGAGGTGGGTCGGTTTCCCACAAACATTTTCTCCATTAGTTTCTCCATGGTTCTCATAATTAAGTCAAATTTTTCATCTGTGGATATTGATGTTGATGGTTGTGCGTCTCCTTGGGGCCTCTTATCGTCTCTGTTGAATCTCTGTTTGATCTTCCCTGAGGCCATCATATTTACCTCAACTTCAATCACATTTCTCATTATCACGTCTAGACTTACTGATCTTCTTTCTCTCAACAGCAAGGTGAAATCATTTTCAAAGGAGTTGGTGTATCGCAACTGCGCAACCCTGGGAGGTGGCTAGACTTCTGCAGGAATATATTTATAGACCTTCAAGAAACGGGTTGATAATTCTTTCACCATCTCTTTCGGCGCCTTCTTCATGTTATTGTACTGCGTCAACAACTAAAAGGGGTTCTTTTTGTCTCCCCATATATTAATGAACGACATTTTGAACACGGTGAAATATTGAACACTCATTGGTCGTAGGGATTTGAAACACTTCCTCACCTCCCCTACAAAACTCTGCGTGAAAAACCTCATTTTCGCGTTCGCATAGTCTACCTCTTCCAGGTCGACAAAATCATTGAACCAATCCAGATGCTTCTGGGATGAAATGTTCCCTTCAGCATTGCAGAGCTTAATTCTCTGGTTGTAATTCTGGGGAAAATCATGTAGCTAGGTTGGCAGAACGAGGGGGGAGAATCTGGAGGCCATGGCTCTAGGAGGGTTTGGGGCTTGAGGAATATTGTTAGACATTAGGGTTTGGAAATTTTTCTGGTCGAAAACTATCTTGTCCAAGCTTGTTTCTGAGTTAGAACTGAACAGGGTTTGCTCGAACAACGCATCAAAATCAAGGTTGTCGATGCTTTGAGTGTTGTATTTTGGTAAGGACAATCTTCTGTCCAGATAATAGAACAGGTCCGGCGTGTGGTCTTTAGTCCTGCATAGAATTTTCTCAGGGTCGTACACAGGCTTTGTGGGGTTTAGGTCAGGATTTTCTCTGGTATATATCAGCTTCAGAGCCAGGGTTCCTGAACTACGCTACTTGGGGCTACTGGAATTTTTTACTGGAGTCGCCAGGGTAAAGGTTTATGTCGTTGAAGATGTTTGTCCCTTTGTTACCCTCAAGGGTCAAACTACAACGTTGGTCATTCTCCCAGAGAAAAATATATTCAATTTCATTCCCGACAACGACGCCAGAATGTTAGCACTCTGTAAATTGGTTCAGCTAATAAACATACAATAGAGGTAACTTTTTCTACCAACTTTGAGGCCCGAAACTAGCCTTTCAGATTTGGAGAGGGCTCTCTCAGGAGGCGCGATCTCTGCACGGGATATGGCTCTTAAAACAGTGGCTAGATTTAACACCTTTGATATAATGGGTTCTGGTTATATTGGTGCAAGAAAGTAAGACTTGGGATATGGAGTCGATTCAAGGAAGGCAACAGAAAAAAATGACTCAGTGACTGAAATTGAGAGGATAAGGGTAAGCGAGCAACAATATTCAATGCAAAATTGTAATGTGTGGTGGGGAGAAAACATAGGAAGTAACTCGAAGCACCACTGCAGGTGAATTCAGAGTTAAATTTAAGAAGAAAACATTTTGTCTAAGTGGCGCGAATCCACAGGTTTGAAATAGACACAAAAATATATGAATAAATATGACAGGAAGCATGTATGCCAAGAAAGAGGCACAATAGAAAGGATTATAATTTTCCAACCAACCTGGGGTTATTAGCCACGTCATTTTTATCAAACAACTTTTCTAGCAGCACTAACCCATTCAGAATGATGTTATTTTTCATTTGTATTATGTCCCTTCTGACGATGTCATTCTAGAAAGGTTCGTCATTACCACACGCATCCACGCTCCCATCTTCGTCGCAGAAACATTCGTCATCAATGTTTATGTTAGCGAACTCGTCGATCATCTGAAGAAATATTTCTACCTACTTGTCGTCCTCAAACACCTGCCAATATTTGATATTATCAGGCATTGTCAGCCTGTGTTAGACTTCAATCTCGTATTTTTTATTTGGGAAGATGGGGATTTTGAAAAGCAAGGCTGAGGTGGCCAGAGCATAGACAAACTGATTTTTTTCCCTTGGGATAGAATATATGTCATACTCCAAAAAATCTTCGAGGAGGTCCAGCGCTAAGTTCCTATACACTCTCGACCTGGGGTGCTTCATCTGATATATGCCTTTAACCTAGTTTATGACCAGTTCAGAGTCTTTGTGCATCGTTATTCTCTTTGCACCTAATTATTTCAGCACCTTCAGGCCCAAAATCAATGCCTCATACTCGACCATGTTGTTTGTGCACTCGAATGCGAGCTTGTATGAGCACAGCTTTGTGCCCATTTCAAGGGGGCTTACCCACATGCAGGCCCCATCCCCTTCTTTGTTAACTGCACCGTCGAAACTCATGTCCCATATCCCATTTTCCACGTGGTCCTCTGAGTCGGCGCACTCTGTTGCTTTCTGCACATTTTCCTCATCGACTGCCATGATGGTTGTTGACTCCTCTTCTTCAAAACTCAAGTCATTATAGAATATATAAGATCCAATATGAATGTCGATGGAGTATATGGGATGGTTATTTGGTTGCGTCTTGCTACTCACCATGTACTTCAACAACACTTCTCTATATAACCATTTGTCCTAGCCAAAGATCGGAATGGTGGCGTATGATATGTCCATTTGCAGGGTCCCTTTTAACTTTGTAGCCCACGATCTAGACAATAGCATGCCAAAATTCAGGGGTATGTCCACCACGACCATGTCCATCACCATGTTATTCGAAGGGATCTGGGCCAGTGACATGACCAAGTCTTTAATGAGGCCCAGGCACTTGAATTTCCTCGAGTCAAAAGAGAAAAGATCCTTATAAGGTATGGTGACGTCCAGACCCAATTCATCCATGATCACCTTTGGCATGAGGTTGTGCGATGCACCTGAATCGAGCATGGCGTTATGCAGGGTCATGTTGTGGACCTTCCGACTAACGTAAAAGGGAGGAATGTCCTCAGTATCACTTGTCTTTTCAACACGTGGACCAAACAGGATAGCGGGGTGATCATCTTGGACATTCAAAGTGTCGGGGGGCCCTCCCATTTTCAATATTTTAATGATTTTATCCCGGTATTCTCCCTTTCAGATAATTTTGTTGAAAGGGATAGAGATTTTAATTTTAGTTATTTCATGTTCAAAGTTAAATGGAGGACAGACTTTCTCTACCTCTTTTCCACCCACTTCTCGGCTTGTTTCCGGAGTTTTCTTTGCAGCCTCCTCCTTCGATTCTTCCTTCTCCATCGCATCCTTGTTGGCACTCTCTAGCCTTGTCCATCTTGTGGAAGGGGTGTCTGTCGGGGGTTTCCTTATGAGATTCATGTGCTAAGGCTCGATGGATGCTTATTTTCTCCTGAGGTTATATTTCTTTTGGAACTGCATGATGGCGTTCTAATAACCCTTTCTAAACTCTTTCATTTCCTAGGACAATACATCATCAGTTTCCCCATTCCATGCATCATCTGTATCTAGCATAAAACCATTGGTTCTGCTCATGTATCGGTCATGTTCGCTCTTTGTCACAAACATGGGTGGATTCTTGTCGTCGCAACAATGCATTTGGTCTTCGAACATTTGATTGAAGTCTTCATCTGTGTAGTTGTTTTGGAATGGAGGCTTTTTTTGTTGGTCGCCTTGATCTCTCTACTCCCTCTATTCCCTTTGCCTGATCTAAGGGAATTGACCCCTTCTGATGTTTTAATTTCAGGGTTAGGGGTCCTACTCCTGGGTGGTGGGTCGGTTTCCCACAGACATTTTCTCCATTAGTTTCTCCAAGGTTCTCATAATTAAGTCAAATTGTTTTTCTATGGATCTTGATGTTGATGGTTGCGCGTCTCCTTGGGGCCTCTTATCACCTCTGTTGAATATCTGTTTGATCTTCCCCGAGGCCATCATATCTACCTCGACTTCGATCGCATTGGTCTTATCTCATCTAGACTTACTAATCTTCTTTCTCTCAACAACAAGGATAAATCGTTGTCGAAGGAGTCGGCGTATCACAACTACGCAACCCCGAGAGGTGGCTGGACTTCTACGGGAATAGAGTTATAGACCTTCATGAAACGGGATGAGAATTCTTGCACCATCTCTTATGATGCCTTCTTCATGTTATTGTACTGCGTCAATAACTGCAAGGGGTTCTTTTCATCTCCCCATCTATTAATGAATGATGTTTCAAATGCAAAGAAATATTAAATACTCACTGGTCATAGGGCTTTGAAAAATTTCCTCACCTCCCCTGCAAAACTCTGTGTGAACAACCTCATTTTCATGTCTGCATAGTCTACCTCTTCCAGGTCGATGAAATCGTTGAACCAATCCAGATGCTTTTGGGATGAAATGTTCCCTTCAGTATCATAGAGATTAATTCTTCGACTGTAATTCTAGGGCAAATCATGAAGCTGGGATGGAAGAACAAGGGGGAAGAATCTAGCATCCATGGCTCTAGGAGGGTTTGGGGCTTGAGGAATATTGTTAGACAATAGGGTTTGGAATATTTTCCTGTTGAAAACTATCTCGTCCAAGTTGGTTTTCAAGTTAGACCTAAACAAGGTTTGCTCAAACAACACGTCAAACTCAAGGTCATTGATGCTTTGCGCACCATATTTTGGTAAGGACAAGCTTCTGTCCAGATAATAGAATGGGTCTGATGCATGCTCTCTAGTCCTGCGAAGAATTTTCTCGGGGTCGTACACAGGCTCTGTGGGGTTTGGGTCAGGATTTTCTCTGGTATAGATCATCTTCGGAGCTAGGGTTCTTGAACTACGTTACTTGGGGCTACTAGACTTTTTGACTGGACTCGCCAAAGTAAAGGTTTCGGCCGGTTTAAATGTTTGTCCCTCTGTTACCCTCAGGGGTCAAAATACAACATTAGTCATTCTCCCAGGGAAAAATCTATTCAATTTCATCCCTGACAACGACGCCAAAATGTTAGCACTCTATAAATCGGTTTGTCTGATAAAAAGACGATAGAGGTAACTTTTTCAACCAAATTTGAGACCTGAAACTAGCCTTTCGGATCTGGAGAGGGCTATCGAGAGAGACGCAATATCCACATGGGATATGGCTCTTAAAACAGTGGCTATATTTAACACCTTTGATATAATGGGTTCTGGTTATATTGGTGCAAGAAAGTAAGACTTGGGATATGGATTTGATTTGAGGAAGGCAACAGAAACAAATGACTCGGTGACTAAACTTGGGAGGATAAGGCTAAGCAAGCAATAATATTCAGTGAAAAATCATAATGTGTGGTGGCGATAAAACATAGGAAGTAACTCAGAGCACTATTGTGGGTGAATTCAGAGTTAAATTTTAGAAGAAAAAGTTTTGTCTAAGTGGTGCGAACAGGGGGCGTTGCGCAGCGAATCCACAGGTTCGAAAATTCGTTCTGAAATAGAAAGAAAAGATATGAATAAAGATGACAGGAAGCATGTACGCCAAGAAAGAGGCACAATACATCTGATTGCTACAGTTAGAATCTTTTCATCAAAGCTATAGGACTTTTCCATTAAGTTTTGGTTGAACTCAAATTACATACAATAGTTATTGTCTATACTAAATTTTCCAACCAACTTGGCTTACATCGAAAAGATCAAATATATAAACGAGGGCATCGCTTGGGCTACCCTACTCTTCTAATTGTTATCTCTACAAACTAAGGAACCAACTGTTTTGCGTTAAAAAACTCTTCGTATGATTTTTTTCCAAAAGTAGACAAAGATACATCTAGCTACATCATGATCGTTGTAATATGCCACGGGGATTTGGTTTTTCGATCGGTTATCTGGGGGGACAAGTGTTTTCCAAAATCCTATTTTCTATTGTAACAGCTTTGATTTTTTGCCCCGCCCTCATGTGCTAGGGAGAAATGTGCATGGAAGGTGGAGGTAGACAGTCACGACCGTTATGAAAATGGAAAAATGTCTCGGGTGATGTTTCCTTAAAAAATTATCAAGATTTTCCTTCCACTTGCGAATACAGGAAAAAAATCGGCTACTCTTGCTTCTTTTGCTCGCTGGCGAGAACTGAGCGGGCTATCTCTTCGATCGCTTCACATTCTCTAAAGTGTCTGAAATTCCTTTCTTTTGACATCTGCTATGCTTCATGCGGCTATAAAATCGTATCCTACACCTCCCGGAGCTGTCTTTTTAACCATGTCATGTTTCCTTCGCGACCTTGTGTTGTTGATGCATCTATGATCTTTGTCGCCAATTGTTGTCTCAACTTCCTATTTTCTTGGTACAGTTTGGCGATGGCTATCTTTGCTTGCTTCAGTTGCTGAGTTGTATCTTAATCATTTCAACCCAAGGCATCCATCCTCCTCGTCTGGCTCCCGCTTTCTCGACTGGTACCTTCCAAAGGCTCCAGGTGGATGATGCGCATAAGTAATTTTTTAGTGATCGATCATGCACACGGATCATCTGAGATTCGAGTTTCCACAGTTTCCTTTTTCTTCCTTGGTTTGCCTCTTCTCCAAGGTATCCGCTGCTAAGGAGACAAGGCTTCCACCATCCTTCCTTTCTGCACATTTTCTTCCTTTCCAAGTCTTGCATGGTGTGATGTCGTCGTTCCCACAGGTGAAGGAAAAATCTCCCTTTCATCTTTGGGGATGCTTGTTCTGAGCGAAAATGAATCCAAATCGCTCTGAGTCTAGGGTCTGGTGATCTCGCCACTGTGTGTACCCTTCTTCATGTTTTGATAGGTCACCATGGCGCGACCGATATCTGTCTTGTGCGCAGTGTATTAAGTGGATGCCCAAGATGGAGAATTTGATTGACCTTGGCTTGTGAGAAAACTTATAGACAGAGCCTGAATCTGAATTCGTGAATGTCCTGGGTGAAGAACCTCTGGGATTTATAACCGATCGGGCAGAGAAAAGAATTGTGCCAAAGAATACTGAATTCATGGAGATTGGATGTTTCGAGTAGAGATGCAGATTTTCCATAACGCATCCTCGTGTGTAAAGTACAGTTGATCAGGGTTGCAAAGAATATATGATACGAACATTGTGATTTTTCATTCCTTCGGCTCTCATGATGGACTGATAATAGTTACAACACTTACCAACGCGACTTCCATTAACTACTTGACTTGACCTAGGGCACGTAGAGACTAATTTTGATGGTACCCGACCTTCTGGAAATGACATACCCATACCGTTTACACATGGTTTTGACAGTGACATCCCTTCCCGTTTCCAAGGGTCAACCATCCATTTGCTAACTTTGACCCTTTCATTTCTATGTACCTAACTTCACATGTTTGGACACATGGGCCATTACTCGACTAAAAGTGACTCTAAACGGAAAGAAAAATGGCGACACTAACAATGGGGAGGAGGTATTTTTGAGATGGCTTCAATTCTCTTGGGCTCAATCATCATGCCTCATTTTAATTCAATGAATTCTAAGGGTCTGTCTTCATCAACTTTAAAAAAACATTTCTTTGGGTTGATTGATATGACATATCTTCTACATATGTTAAATATAATCATTAAGTCAGTTATTTGATCCTTTCTATATTTAGATAAGACTTTGAAATCGTCAAGGTACACCATTGAGCAATCACCAATCAGTCATCTAAAAGCTATGTCCATAGATCCATGGAAAGTTTCCCCAAAATTCATTAATCCGAATGAAATTTTTCTATAAGCATAAGTTCCCCATTTAGTTCTCAAGGCAGCCTTGAGTTGGTCCTCATGGGAAACTAATACTTAATTGTAACCTGAAAATCCATCCAATAATGAGAGCATTTATGAACCTAAAACATGTTAGAGGATATGTTCCATGGGTGGTACATTATAATTGTCTTCTTTAGAGGCCTTATTGATATTTTTGAAGTCGACACAAAGTCTAATGTCTCCATTTTCTTCCTCACAAGCACTATATTGGAAATCCATTGAGTGTGTCTGACTAGGAATGTCATTCTTGCTACTAATAACTTTTTTAATTCTACCTTTACTTGAGGCTCCAAACTTGGGTGCATTTTCCTCAACTTTTGTTGGAAAGGATTTATTTGAGGCTTCATTGGGATGATATGCTGGATAATATTTGTATCATAAGTTTTGAGGTCATCATAGGCCCAAGAAAAGATATTCTTGTATTTTTTAAATAACTTGATAAAAGCCTTCCTTTCACTAATGCAACAATTCTTTCCAATATTCATCTTCTAAGGTATGTTGTTCATTCCCAAATTAATGACATCAAACTACATAGTTGAGATATTGGTTTTGCAATTAGTTACGCTTTTGAATTTGTATTGAAGGTCATATAGTTTCTCTAACCTAATCACACTCTTGGGGATATTATTAATCAAATTTATTTTATTTTTATTTGATAGTTTTGCTAAGTCAGAAACATATGCATTCATATCTTGATCATGTTGGTCTTCATCTATAATAGAGTCCTTGAAGGTATCCTTCAAATGGACTGACAATCTGTTGATTGTCATAAAATACTCTCTAGTTAGTTACATTATTAGGTATTGAAGGATTGTGTAGTAATTCCATAGAAAAAGTATTAGAAAATATCCCTTCTGATGGAATTAGTCTAGATGCAACATTTTCTAACAAATCAACGTCATATTTGAGAGAACGAGGAACAAGATTGATATTAAAAATATTGAATAATTTAATCGATCCCCATACATCTTGTTGATAATTCTTAAGATGACTTGAAATACAATGTATGGTATTTCTTACATGTATTATTACAATATCATAGTCACCAAATACCTTAATATTATTTTCTCCCATGTCTACTTCTTTTCTTAATCCCTGCAGAAGGGCTTCATATTTTGCAGTGTTGTTTGTACATTGGAACTAAGTCTACATGATATTAGTTTTTTTCTTTCCAGTAGGTTCCTTTAGTATGCAACCAACACCTGCACCTTCAAGAGACTTGGATCCATCAAAAAATAAAGTCCACATGCTAGGATCTTTTTTTAGTTTGTATGTGGACTCATAATTTTCATTGTTTTTTGAATTAGTGGGGTTATTGAAATTAGCAAACACTTATAATTTATCCCTAGATACTATGTTAGACTCTACACTAGAATTAGTTTCATTCCTATCTTCTATGTTACAATGGGGCTCAACAATCTGATTGCAATGAAGGATTTCATATTGTATGTTTGATTATGCATAAGAACAAATATTTGTTGTGTGATTCCCAAAGAACGAACCATAAGAAAAATTTCTTTGAATTGAATGATTAAACATAATGGGATCATTTGGGTCATTCAGATATGTTACCACGTGATTCATGTATCTTTCTCTATCAACTCTTATTTGATTGGGCTTTCCATTGCAGGGGAGCCATAAATGTGACCAATCAATGGTAAAATATCCATTAAGCACAACAAACCAATCCTTGCTCAAAAGCATTCCATAAGTATAAGGGATGTCCACTACTATGATGTCAATGGTTTGATGTACTTTTGGGTTGGATGAAAATATTATTAAAACATTGTTTAGTTCCCCTATAACTTTAACTCTTGTTCCATCTAGTTGTATAATTTGGATATCAGACTCTTCAGGTTTGAGATTGAGTTTCTCACATACCTTGAGTGGCATTACATTGAAAGAAGCACCTAAATCCACCATGCAGTCATGCACATTTCTATTGAAAATATCAAAAGTCCGTAAGAAAGGAGGAATGGTAGACCTTGACCTTTGGCCGATCAGAGATGCATTGACAATTGATTGTCTTTTTGGTGTGGTATTTTCAGTGATCTGGCCAACTTTCCCTTTCCCCTTTATTACCCCAACATTAGCTTCATTCGTTCAACCAAGGAAATATTTTCTTTTATTCTTTTCAGATATTCTAATAAATCATAATCCAATTTGGTTGGAGGAGAAGAGGGAGTACTATGTTTTCTAGCAGCATGGCTCTTTTGTGTATTAGATTTTGTTTCAACAACATTAGAATATTAAAAAATACCCCTAATTTCAATATATATTGATAAATATCTCCCAAAGTACTTTTTTTAACCGCCCTCCCAATATATATTTCCAATAAAAGAAACCCTTATTTTTACTAGATACCCATTTTTATACCCCCCAATACCTATAAAATCCTTAAGATCCCACACCCACCCACCCCAAATACCTACAAAATATTGACTTTATTTTTCTCAATTTAAAAACCCCCTTTATGAATGAACGTGATAAGATGTTGCTCAACAAGGTGAAGCCCCCATGCACACACCTAAGTGTCACACTGTTAAATGTCGCACTTAAGTGTTGTAATTGTCGCAAGTATCGTAGTGTTAAATTTCACACCTAAGTGTCAAACTTAAGTGTCGCAATTGTCACAATTTTTGTACTCCTAAGTTACCAAGTGTTGTAACTTCATTACCATTGGAAAAAGTATGCCATACTCCCTAGACATATTGAAGAAGAAACCTACTAGTTGAAGGATGAAATACCATTTGTTTCCTTGATATTTTCTCCTTAAATGAGTTTCATCGTCCCCTACCCATATACAAGGAGCGATGGAACCTTGATTATCACTCCCCCAGAGTGTCTTAGGGAGAAATAGTCCCTAGTTCATCGCCCTGTGCACAGTTATGAGGGGGCGATGAAGTTGTTGCAACCTTCATACCTTGATTTGTGAGGTGGTTTCTAAGAGTTCTCAATTGGTTAAGGGATTGGTTCAAGCTATTTCTTATTCAAGGAAAGTTAAATATCGTTGGTTGAACCAAATCTTCTTTTGACCACATCCTCTCCTCAAAACTATCCTATGGTTGTGATGCTTCCAAGCCTATTTAATGAAGGCCATGCTTAATTGAAATGAGGGAGAATTAAGAGAATCATACCTATGATTTTTTGAGATCCAAGGGGCTGGATATGAGATTGTGGAGTATCTGTTGCAACATCAAACTTGATATTGTAAGTGCTTCCATTTTTTTGGTTTTCCATTAATACATAACTTGCACTATTCATCTCATGTCTATGCATTCAAGTGTATGAATGTATATTGTTGTTAAATTCATCATAGATAGATCTATTTTCACTTAACAATATAGTGTGGAAGAAGGAGGTTTCTCTTTTTTGTTTGAAAGTATTTTCTTTCACCTAGGAGCTTGTACATCAAGGTCAAAGGATGGAACAATGAGGACAACCATCGTAAAAAGGTAAGTCATCCATATCTTCCTTCTCATTCTAATTGTCAAAATAGGTCTAAGAGGAAAGTAGTTCACCATTTGTTTTCTTCTTTCTAGGATCAAGAGGGGTCATGATCCAAGGGGGGTTTCACCTGTCCGTAGGGGGAACTTTACCATAAAAACTAGGGTTAGAAGATGCAACTTTACTTTCACTTCTCATAGTAATTTAATTTTGGGACATCCATATTTCCTCTACATCTTCTTCTTCTCCTAGTCCAAAAGAAATATCCCAAAAATAATTGACTTGTTGTTCTTTTGTTTCATCAGCTTATTGAGATTGATCTTGTTGTTCATTTTCCCCTNTTGGGACATCCATATTTCCTCTACATCTTCTTCTTCTCCTAGTCCAAAAGAAATATCCCAAAAATAATTGACTTGTTGTTCTTTTGTTTCATCAGCTTATTGAGATTGATCTTGTTGTTCATTTTCCCCTCCTTCTTTAGATTAAACTTTATTTTCATTTTCCCAAGACTGAATATCTTGGACAATATCTTCCATAATGATACCATCTAAATAAAGGGGGTTAGTTTTGTTGGTAGGAGGAGTGCTCTTATCTTTCTTGGGTTGGAACATGAAAATTTTCTTGGGGTTAGAAGAGTCATCCCCAGGGTTCTTCTTCAGATCAATTATTTCATTGGATAGTTTCTTGACAATTCTCTGGAGGGATTCCATGTCCATGGAATTAGTATCCTTGCTATCCTCTGAGGTTCTAGTTACAATCAATTTGTTTTTGAGATTAGATTTATCTTTAGAAGGCTCAACCCCAAGGTTACCTTTCAGACTCAAAATGTTATTTTCAACTTTAATTTCTTGTTTAAAAGTCTCTTCAATGGTAGTTTTCTTAGCATTCTTAACAAACATTTCCATTGACATGGGGAGGGATGAAGTATAGAATTCAATGGAGACATCTTCGATATGTTTAGAAGCTTGCAAATTTCTCTTCATTAAAGTGAGGAGTTGTTGATTAAAATCTTTCATTTTTTCTTCAGGTTCCATTTTAATTCTTGAAAGGTGTAAGGCTAAGGTTTCTAGTGTTTTGTCTTCCTTGAATTTTTCAGTAAAAGTAGCCTCAAATATTATCCAACCAGTGATGGAAGATTATTCTAGAAAGAAGAACTAGATTGAATCCTTGTTCTCAAACGTATAAGAAAATAGTTTGTAGACAACATACACATGTCTAACATTCATGAGTCTAAAAACCAACATGAATTTATTAATATGGTCTTCTGTAGAATCCTTCCACTCAGGGTCAAATTTTGGCAGAAATATTTCGGGATGCTTGGGCATGTCATTGAGTTCCCCAAGAATTCCAATGGCATCGAGAACCAACCAGGATTGATACGGTGGTAGGTTTTGATTATTTCTAGCCCTGGATCATGGATTCTTTGAATTTTATTCCTCTCCTTCTAGTTCATCTTCAAAATAATTTCTAGGGGTTCAAGGTGGAGATTTGGGAGGTAAATTAGGTGGACCACCTCCACCGGTGAGTAAAAAAAATTCAAGTTCAAAATCATAAGGCTTTGAGAATCGTGTATCATATAGTTTCTTTGATTCATATATCAATCACCTTTCACATTCAAAGAGTAGTTCATGTTTCTTGCATTGAATGTTCCTCTTGTTTCTTCTCTTGAGACCTCTTGCTCCTTTTTTTAGATAGGATTCATCGAAACTAAAGATTGCATTCCATTCCTTTTTTTATTTTGAAGTATTCTTGGAGTCAAAGTGATAAAACCATATAATCCACTTCCATTTACCCTTTTGAGTAACAAAAACCATAAAAGGAACAAGGTACCTAATCTAAAATCAGCTAGACTTATTCTTTATTAGAAAACGATCACAAGTCTAGGTTGTAGGGCCTTAGTTGTAGGGTGGAGAGTAAATTTTGCAAGGCCACTGAAACAAAACTAGGAACATTAATGAGAAAAAATCCATTAGTAATGTGAAGTGTTTTTTGGGAAAGATCCTCTAACACAAGAGTCAAGTGGTAGGAGAATTCGAGAAGAGTGCTTCGACCGGTCCCCAACACTCTCTCTTGGTGGGGTTATGAGAGTCAAGGGGGGAATATTAGTAGTGGAAAGGCCTCGAGGTGACACCACTATCTGAGTTTCTTTAGGTCTAAGAAATTTTTCTTACGTTCCCTTCCCATTTGCAAAATCCCTCTCCCAAAACTGTTCCACCCAACCACCAAGCGTGAAGTGGTAGCCCTGGTTTATTTTCCTAGGTTACCTTCCTAGGTGACTATAGTGGTGGTACTGTCAGTACTTGAGATAGATGTACAACACACAATTTTGGATCCTTAGGAGGGTAATTGGTTGTGTCTGATACTTGCACCTATGGAATTCTATTACAGAGTAGTTTTAAGTAACTATCTCTCATTTCTTCGATGATGGCCTCATGTCCCATATTCAGAAGATCCTTAATTACTTTCTCTCTGTTACAAGAGAGTTGTTTGTTTGCTCTTATCGTATAGGGACTTTGGTAGTGTGTGCTCTTTGATTTAGAAGACCCTAGGTTGAGTCTATGTCTATGGAAACAATTTTGGAGCCTACCAATCAAGGAACCCATTTTCACAATGATCCTCATCATTTTCATTGTTTTGGAAATATTGGTCCTCCTTGCATTACTACATTGAGTCTTCTCGGATTCACTATAGGGTTACTAGTATGGTTGTTTTCCACTCTGGTGATCCCAAATGCTCTTGGTGCCTCGAATGCAATCCCTCCACCTCAAGAACATCAACCTCATATTGACCCTTTTCCTTCTTTACATGTTGGGTATTCTTCTCTTTCTTCATCCATGCCTCATGAAAGTCATGATGCTAGTAACCATGTGACTAAGAATGAGAAGAAAATAAAGAAGAAGGAGAAGCAAAATAAGCAACGAGGAAATCATCTAACCACTGTTAATCATGTTGGGAGTATTGAAAATGTTGAGAAGCCTAAGAACATAGGTCACAAACCCAAGTTCCCTTGTAGGATTTGTAAGGTATATCACCTTCTTAACCATTTCCCCGGTATTCTGAAGGTTTTAGAAGTGTGTTATTAGGGTTCCCCACAACCCGTGCACTAGCCACTGCATGAGTCATGCTAGTGACGGTTCATCGACCAATGATAATAAGATTGGGGGAAAAAAAGGTAAAGTCAAGTTTCCTTGTAATTCATGCAACATAAATCATTGTACTTCCCATTTCCCTCATATAGAGGAGGCTTCACAATTGTTGGAAGACAATGTTGTTTTCCAACAACAATCTTTAGTTTCTTCCAAAAATTACTCCCCTACCCAACCTATAGTTGATGAAGTGGTCAATATGATTTGATATTCGGTTGACCCCACTGTTACCTTAGAGAGTGAATTGAATACCACTGATGTTTTCTTTTTCAGTTCACATTATTTTGGACAAGGGGACATCATGTACGTTTCAATGGAAGCCCCTCTGAGTATTGAGGTCATTTCCTTTGATTGGAATAGTCTAGTAGAACCTCGCCTTCCTTCGAGTACCCATTTCCAAATAATTGTGCAAGTTGTTGATAAGTACATATACCCCACTATCGTATATGAAGGGGAATCTATTAGTATTTGGTCCTCAACTGCTTTTAAATATTTAGGTTCTCCTGAGCTTGTGCCAACCACTAATCATCTACTAGCTTTTAATAGAAGACCTATTGAACCTTTAAGGATCCTTCCTCAGTTTCCCATCACCTTAGGAGGGAAAACTATTTGTATCGATGTCAAGGTGGTTCAAGGCCCCTTGGATTTTAATTCTCTCCTTGGACGGGACTATGTCTATGCTATGAAAGTTGTAGTGTCCACACTCTTTCGAGTGATGCATTTTACCCATGATGGGACTATAGTGACCATCGATCAACTTTCATTTGTTAGTCTTGATCATTGTATGACTACTGACCATATGACTTCTCTAAATGTTCCTTACATTCAAGTGGTTTCTCCCCCACCACAGAAAATTATGTGGAATTATCTCCCATTAATTCAATTGCTAATGAGAAGGAGCTTCTCACTATATGATCATCTTCTTTGGATTTAGTTTTGACAGTTGACATGGTAACTCCCTTGCTAGGCACATTAGAGCTTTATCTACCCCCTGTTGATCAGAGTGAGTCCCTTGACATGTATTCCTTCCAGAGCATTATTATTCAGTCTAATGGAGACCTCTTGCAAGCCATGGTCAAGGTTAATGAGCATAGTTCCCTTTATGTGTCAAGATCGTTAAAAAATGAAACAAACACCAATGAGAATAGTTCTCTTTCAATGTAAATCTTGTTGAAAAATGAAACAGATACCCATGAACATAGTTTTATTTTTGTGTCAATATCGTTAAAAAATGAAATAGATAATAATGAGCATAGTTTGCTTTTTGTGTCAAGCTCATTAAAAAAAGAAATAGACTCCCCTCTACTTGATCTTTCACTAGATATAGTACTCGAAACTTCATTTATTTTTCATGTGTCAATCGATCCTCTTTATTCCTCCCTCTCTGGTGAACCTATTCATATTATTATCCAGGAGTCTAATGAGGTACAGAAGAAGAGTTGACAGAAAAAAATAATCTTGGGGGGCATGTCTCCTGCATCTAGACATCAATTTGGAGTTAAGATGCTAGCTTCTGTTGGGGGAAAAGTGCCAACCTTTGGAAATCATGTTGGGAAAAAACCCATCAATGAGTATCACCCTGAGCACAATTTAATTTCCAGTTTCAAGCTCGTTTAAAAATGAAACCAACCCTAAGCATAGTTCCACTCTTTGTTTCAAGCTCATGTAAAAATGAAGCTAACCCTGAGCACAGTTTCATTTTCAGTTTCAAGCTCATTTAAAAATGAAACCAACCCCAAGCATAGTTTCATTCTCTATTTCAAGCTCATGTTAAAATGAAACCAACCCCGAGCACATTTTTTTTTCGGTTTCAAGCTCATGTAAAAATGAAACCAATCCCAAGCACAATTGTATCCTCTATTTCAAGTTTGTTTAAAAATTAAACCAACCCAATTTCATTTTTTGTTTCAAGCTCGTGTAAAAATGAAACCAACTCTAAGAACACTTTTATTCTTTGTTTCAAGTTCATGTAAAAAAATTTCAAGTTCATGTAAAAATTAAGTAAACACCCCAAGCACAATTTCATTCTCTGTTTCAAGCTCGTGTAAAAATGAAGAAGACACTTTTAGCATAGTTTCATTCTATGTTTCAAGCTCATGTAAAAATTAAGTAGACACTTCGAGCACAATTTCGTTCTCTGTTTCAAGTTTGTTAAAAAACGAACTCCTTGGAGTCTCCTTTAAGATATTTTCAGACTCCCTAAACATGAAAAGATTTTCGAGCGAGCTTGTCTCCTTTCACACTTTTTAAAAGGATTTGAAAGGGCATATATTCGATGTAAGTTTAACCCTTTTTCAGACCATATGGACTAATTACAAAAAATGAATACTCGATTCATCCTTTACTAGAAGAGTTATCCCTTATATTGTTTTATACTTTTTCGTGCTTGGGAGACTAAATTTACAAAAAAGAACAACCCTGGAGTCTCCTTTAAGTTCTTTTCAGACTCTCTTAACATGAAAAGACCGCGATTTTATCTTCTCTGGGCTCATAAAATTATACAGTAAAGGACCCATATGGGATCAGACCCCTCCTTCTTCAAGTTCATGAAACATGTGATGGGGGACTCATCAAATATGAGTTATACTGAGAATCTATTATCCTCCTCAAGCTCGCTAAAAATAAAATAGGTACTTTTCGTTCATGGTGGGGGGAAAATTTGAGAGAAGTGGGTCAAGTTTTGGAAAGCATTATGGAAGTTGTTTTTTGTCACCATTGAACATGGCACTTGTTTGCGTCTTGTCTTACAGTTGGGTAATTTTCTTGTCTCTGAGTCATACCAATCCCATGAGTTATCATACTCCTTTGACTCACCCAAAGAGTGCCCCAGTCATCATCACACTATTTTTTGGTCTATCTCAATCAATTCAATGCTTCCAGGTCTTTTGTTGTGCCTCACATTTTTCAAGGGAAGTTTTAACCCAAATTAACTATTATGTAGTATTATCAATGTTCATCCTCGTGTCAGTATGTGCTCATTTAATCCATTATCTTACATCATTTTATTGTTTCAGTTGTGTTTTGATGAAGGGGGAAAAATCATGGACCTCCTTCGACGAGTCTATTCTTGTCCACTTCAACACATTATCTGGGAAGTAGACTTATAAACTGATAGTTACCTTGGAACCGGCATGCCTTAATGGCAAGTCTCCTCACTTTTGATAGTAGGTTTATATTATTGACCTCTGATCGAATGATTCCACGAATGTTCGACTTCATCTCATTTATTCAAATTCGTTGGGATGTACTAAAGTACCTTGGGAGTCATTGTCATCATTAATGACTTCCCTCACACTTTTTAATGGTATACACCATTGATTGTTAATTAAGTGGTTTGTACCATGTTCGACATCAACACATCTATTCACATGGATAGAATTGTACCATTTTGGGATCAGGACGAAGACCCTGGGAAATCCTCAAGCACCTAGGTTGCAATGGAGACTATTTGAGTACTTAGAAGATTCCAACATATTCATTATGAAGATCCACTTTGTATTGGTCTATGGCTATGTTTTGTCATATAGTAGCTCCATTGTGTATTCTTTTTTGGCTACAACATGATTGAGTCATGGAGATATGGATCCACATTGTATATTTGGTGGCTATATCCTTAGTTAGTGTTTTCATGGATCCACAATGTATTGGTTGGAGGCCATGCTTTGAGTCAATGTATTTTGAGCATGGGTATGCCTACCTTGGAGATAATACATATATATTGATTGATGTTTGTTTGCAGCTTCTACCGGAATCTCCTATTCCATCACCCTCTCATAGATATTTTTATAAAGCGTTTTGACCGTCAACTCTTAGTTTGACTTCACACTTTGGGGGGCATCTGTTACACACATATGTTTCTCATTGTTAAATGTCACACTTAAGTGTCATAAGTGTCTCAAGTATCACACTGTTAAATGTCACACTTAAGTGTTGTACACCCAAGTGTCGCACTTTACCAAGTGTTGTAACTTCGTCACCATGAGAAAAAGTATGCCATACTCCATAGACATCCTGAAGAAGAAAGTCACCAGTTGGAGGAAGAAATACCATCTTTTTCCTTCATATTTTGTCCTTAAATGAGTTTCATCACCCCATTTCCCATATACAAGGAGCAATGAAACCTTTATCGTCGCTCTCCTAGAGTGTCTTAGGGAGCAATAATACCTAGTTCACCACCCTATGCATAATTATGGGGGGGGGGGGCGATGAAGTTGTTGCAACCTTCATGCCTTGATTTCCGAGGTGGTTTTTGAGAGTTCTCAGTTGGTTAAGGGATTGGTTCAAGCTATTTCCTATTCAAGGAAAGTTCAATCTTGTTGGTTGAGCCAAATCCTCTTTTGACCACATCCTCTCCTCAAAATCATCATATGGTTGTGATGCTTCCAAGCCTATTTAATGAAGTCCATGCTTGAGTGAAAGGGGGGATAATTAAGAGCATCATACCTATGATTGTGTGAGATCCAAGGGGTTGGATAGGAGACCTTGGAGGAGTTGTTGCAACATAAAATTTGAAATTGTAAGTGCTTCCATTTTGTTGGATTTCCATTAATACATAACTTGGCCTATTCCTCTCATGTCTATGCATTCAAGTGTATGCATGTCTAGTGTTGTTAAATTCATCATAGATATATCTATTTTCACTTAACAATATAGTGTGGAAGAAGGAGGTTTCTCTTAATTCTTTGCAGGTATTTTCTTGTGTCTAGGATCTTGGATATCAAGGTCAAAGGCTAGAGCAACAAGAAAAAATATCGTAAAAAGTTAAGTCACTCATCTCTTCCTTCTCATTTAAATTGTTAAAATAGGTCTAAGAGGAAAATATTTCACCATTTAATTTCTTCTCTCTTGGATCAAGATGGGTGTTTATCCAAGGGGGGTTTCTCCTGTCCGTAGGGGGAACTTTACCATAATAAGGAGGCCAGAGGGTTAGAAGATGTAGCTTTACTTTCACTTCTCATAGTAATTTCATTTTGGGACATGCATATTTCCTATACGTCTTCTTCTTCTCCTAGTCTAAAAGAAATATCCCAAAAATAATTGACTTGTTGTTATTCTATTTCATTAGCTTCTTGAGAATTATCTTGCTTTTCAGTTTCCCCTCCTTCTTATTTAGATTCAAATTTACTTTCCCAATCCTAAAGAGCTTGGACAATATCTTCCATATTGATACCATCTAAAGCAGGGGGGGTAGTTTTGTTGGTAGAAGGAGTGATCTTGTCTTTCTTAGGTTGTAACTTGAAAATTTTCTTGGGGTTAGAAGAGCCTTCCCTAGGGTTCTTCTTCAGATAAATTATTTTGATGGATAGTTTCTTGAAAATTCTCTGGAGGGATTCCAAGTCCATGGAATAAATATCCTTATTATCCTTTGAGGTTTTGGTTACAATCGATTTGGTTTTGAGATTAGATTTATCTTGAGAAGACTCAACCCCAGGGTTACCTTTCAAACTCAACATGTTATTTTAAACTTTAATGGATTCTTTAAAAGTTGCTTCAATAGTAGTTTTATTAGCATTCTTAACAAACATTGTCATTGACATGGGGAGGGATGAAGTATATAATTCAATGCAAACGTCTTTGGTAGATTTAGAAGCTTGTGGAATTATCTTCATTAAAGTGAGGAATCGTTGATTAAAATATTTCATTTTTTCTTTAGGTTCCATTTTAATTATTGAAATGTCTAATACTAAGGTTGAGGACGTTTTGTCTTCCCTGAACTTTTCAATAAAAGTAGCCTCAAATATTATCCAACTAGTAAAAGAAGCTTCTTCTAGGGAGAAGAACCAGATTGAAGCCTGGTTCTCAAATGTATAATAAAATAGTTTGCAGATGAAATCCTCATGTCGAACATTCATGAGTATAACAACCAACATGAATTTCTTAATATTCTCTTCTGTAGAATCCTTCCAGTTTGGGTCAAATTTTGGTAGAAATTTATCGAGATGTTTGGGCATGTCATTGAGTGCTCCAGGCACTACAATGGCATTGAGAGCCAACAAGGGTTGGTACAATGGTGGGTTTTGATTATTTCCAACCATGGATCATAGATTCTTTGAATTTTCTTCTTCTCCTTCTGGTTCATTTTCAGAATCATTTCTAGAAGTTCGAAGTGGAGATTTGGAAGGTAAAGGAAGTTGACCACCTCCACCAACGAGTAAAACATGTTCAAGTTCAAAATCAGAAGGCTCTGAAAAGCCTTGAAAAACTTGAGATAAATGATACCTGAGCTACCAACGGTTGGGTTCTCCTGGTGGGTGGAAGGATTTTCAAAAAATGGGTCTTCCCTTGGGGAGCTTCCTCTGCCTTGGGGTATCGAATAGTCAATTGGAGGTTGGTTGATCTATCTGCTCCACTTCCGTGTCAACACACGATCAAAATATTATTTTATTAGCATTTTAATTTTGGGTATCATATATCTTTGAGGGATCGAAGAATAAAATAGGATTGGAATGAGTGGGGATTCAGTGAGTAGAGACCTGAGCTGGTGTATTTATTGAGTAGGATACAGGATGGGAGGCTTTCTCAGGATCGTATGGGAAGGAATCTGATCCAGATGGATATCGGTGGCCACCCACCTTCTCCAACTGGCTCAAAACAGTTTTCTGACATTTTGGCAATTTACTATTTTTAGCAGTTTTTCGGGTC
>SNQJ01S0032792.1:78669-91587 GCA_010110895.2 Picea sitchensis | reverse complement strand
AGCTTATTGAGATTGATCTTGTTGTTCATTTTCCCCTCCTTCTTTAGATTCAACTTTATTTTCATTTTCCCAAGATTGAAGATCTTGGACAATATCTTCCATATTGATACCATCTAAATAAAGGGGGTTAGTTTTGTTGGTAGGAGGATTGCTCTTGTCTTTCTTGGGTTGGAACTTGAAAATTTTCTTGGGGTTAGAAGAGCCATCCCCAGGGTTCTTCTTTAGATCAATTATTTCATTGGATAGTTTCTTGACAATTCTCTGGAGGCATTCCATGTCCATGGAATTAGTATCCTTGTTATCCTCGGAGGTTCTGGTTACAATCAATTTGTTTTTTAGATTAGATTTATCTTTAGAAGGCTCAGCCCCAGGGTTACCTTTCAGACTCAAAATGTTATTTTCAACTTTAATTTCTTGGTTAAAAGTCTCTTCAATGGTAGTTTTCTTAGCATTCTTAACAAACATTTCCATTGAAATGGGGAGGGATGAAGTATAGAATTCAATGGAGACATCTTCGATATGTTTAGAAGCTTGCAAATTTCTCTTCATTAAAGTGAGGAGTTGTTGATTAAAATCTTTCATTTTTTCTTTAGGTTCCATTTTAATTCTTGAAAGGTGTAAGGCTAAGGTTTCTAGTGTTTTGTCTTCCTTGAATTTTTCAGTAAAAGTAGCCTCAAATATTATCCAACCAGTGATGGAAGATTATTCTAGAGAGAAGAACTAGATTGAATCCTTGTTCTCAAACGTATAAGAAAATAGTCTGTAGACAACATACTCATGTTGAACATTCACGAGTCTAAAAACCAACATGAATTTATTAATATGGTCTTCTGTAGAATCCTTCCACTCAGGGTCAAATTTTGGCAGAAATATTTCGGGATGCTTGGGCATGTCATTGAGTTCCCCAGGAATTACAATGGCATTGAGAACCGACCAGGATTGATACGGTGGTGGGTTTTGATTATTTCTAGCCCTGGATCATGGATTCTTTGAATTTTATTCATCTCCTTCTAGTTCATCATCAAAATAATTTCTAGGGGTTTGAGGTGGAGATTTGGGAGGTAAATGAGGTTGACCACCTCCACTGGTGAGTAAAAAAAATTCAAGTTCAAAATCATAAGGCTTTGAGAATCGTGTATCATATAGTTTCTTTGACTCATATATCAATCACCTTTCACATTCAAAGAGTAGTTCATGTTTCTTGCATTGAATTTTCCTCTTGTTTCTTTGCTTGAGACCTCTTGCTCCTTTTTTTAGATAGGATTCATCGAAACTAAAGATTGCATTCTATTCCTTTTTTTATTTTGAAGTATTCTTGGAGTCAAAGTGATAAAACCATATAATCCACTTCCATTTACCCTTTTCAGTAACAAAAACCATAAAAGGAACAAGGTACCTAATCTAAAATCAACTAGACTTATTCTTTATTAGAAAACTATCACAAGTCTAGGTTGTAGGGCCTTGGTTGTAGGGTGGAGAGTAAATTCTGCAAGGCCACTGAAACAAAACTAGGAACATTAATGAGAAAAAATCCATTAGTAATGTGAAGTGTTTTTTGGGAAAGATCCTCTAACACAAGAGTCAAGTGGTAGGAGAATTCGAGAAGAGTGCTTGGACCGGTCCCCAACACTCTCTCTTGGTGGGGTTATGTGAGTCAAGGGGGAAATATTAGTAGTGGAAAGGCCTCGAGGTGACACCACTATCTGAGTTTCTTCAGGTCTAAGAAATTTTTCTTACATTCCCTTCCCATTTGCAGAATCCCACTCCCAAAACCGTTCCACCCAACCACCAAGTGTGAAGTGGTAGCCCTGGTTTCTTTTCCTAGGTTACCTTCCTAGGTGACTATAGTGGTGGTACTGTCAGTACTTGAGATAGATGTACAACACAGGATTTTGGATTCTTAGGAGGGTAATTGGTTGTGTTTGATACTTGCACCTATGGAATTCTATTACGGAGTAGTTTTAAGAAACTATCTCTCATTTCTTCATTGATGGCCTCATGTCCCATATTCAGAAGATCCTTAATTACTTTCTCTATGTTACAAGAGAGTTGATTGTTTGCTCTTATATTATAGGGACTTTGGTAGTGTGTGCTCTTTGATTTAGAAGACCCTAGGTTGAGTCTATGTCTATGGAAACAATTTTGGAGCCTACCAATCAAGGAACCCATTTTCACAATGATCCTCATCATTTTCATTGTTTTGGAAATATTGGTCCTCCTTGCATTACTACATTGAGTCTTCTCGGATTCACTATAGGGTTACTAGTATGGTTGTTTTCCACTCTGATGATCCCAAATGCTCTTGGTGCCTCGAATGCAATCCCTCCACCTCAAGAACATCAACCTCATATTGACCCTTTTCCTTCTTTACATGTTGGGTATTCTTCCCTTTCTTCATCCATGCCTCATGAAAGTCACGATGCTAGTAACCATGCGACTAAGAATGAGAAGAAAAGAAAGAAGAAGGAGAAGCAAAATAAGCAATGAGGAAATCATCCAACCACTGTTAATCATGTTGGGAGTATTGAAAATGTTGAGAAGCCTAAGAACATAGGTCACAAACCCAAGTTCCCTTGTAGGATTTGTAAGGTATATCACCTTCTTAACCATTTCCCTGGTATTCTGAAGGTTTTAGAAGTGTGTTATTAGGGTTCCCCACAACCCGTGCACTAGCCACTGCAGGTCATGCTAGTGACGATTTGTCGACCAATGATAATAAGGTTGGGGAAAAAAAAGGTAAATTCATTGTACTTCCATATAGAGGAGGCTTCACAATTGTTGGAAGACAATGTTGTTTTCCAACAACAATCTTTAGTTGCTTCCAAAAATTACTCCCCTACCCAACCTATAGTTGATGAAGTGGTCAATATGATTTAATATTCGGTTGACCCCACTCTTCCCTTAGAGAGTGAATTGAATACCATTGATGTTTTCTTTTTCAGTTCACATTATTTTGGACAAGGGGACATCCTGTACGTTTCAATGGAAGCCCCTCTGAGTACTGATGTCATTTCCTTTGATTGGAATAGTCTAGTAGAACCTCGTCTTCCTTCGAGTACCCATTTCCAGATAATTGTGCAAGTTGTTGATAAGTACATATATCCCACTATCGTATATGAAGGGGAATCTATTAGTATTTTATCCTCAACTGCTTTTAAATATTTAGGTTCTCCTGAGATTGTGCCAACCACTAATCATCTACTAGCTTTTAATAGAAGACCTATTGAACCTTTAAGGATCCTTCCTCAGTTTCCCATCACCTTAGGAGGGAAAACTATTTGTATTGATGTCAAGGTGGTCCAAGGCCCCTTGGATTTTAATTTTCTCCTTGGACGGGACTATGTCTATGCTATGAAAGTTGTAGTGTCCACACTCTTTCGAGTGATGCTTTTTACCCATGATGGGACTATAGTGATCATCGATCATATTTCATTTGTTAGTCTTGATCATTGTATGACTACTGACCATATGACTTCTCTGAATGTTCCTTACATTCAAGTGGTTTCTCCCCCGCCACAGGAAATTATGTGGAATTATCTCCCATGACTTCAATTGCTAATGAGAAGGAGCCTCTCACTATATGCTCATCTTCTTTGGATTTAATTTCAACAGTTGACGTGGTAAGTCCCTTGCTAGGCACATTAGAGCTTGTTCTACCCCCTATTGATCAGAGTGAGTCCCTTTACATGTATTCCTTCCAAAGCATTATTATTCAGTCTAATGAAGACCTCTTGCAAGCCATGGTCAAGGTTAATGAGCATAGTTCCCTTTATGTGTCAAGATCATTAAAAAATGAAACAAACACCAATGAGAATAGTTCTCTTTCAATGTCAAGCTTGTTGAAAAATGAAACAGATACCCATGAACATAGTTTTATTTTTGTGTCAATATCGTTAAAAAATGAAATAGATAATAATGAGCATAGTTTGCTTTTTGTGTCAAGCTCATTAAAAAAAGAAATAGACTCCCCTCTACTTGATCTTTCACTAGATCTAGTACTTGAAACTTCATTTATTTTTCATGTGTCAATCGATCCTCTTTCTTCCTTCCTCTCTGGTGAACCTATTAATATTATTATCTAAGAGTCTAATCAGGTACAGAAGAAGAGTTGACGGACAAAAATAATCTTGGGGGGCATGTCTCCTGCATCTAGACATCATTTTGGAGTTAAGATGCTAGCTTCTGTTGGGGGGAAAGTGCTAACCTTTGGAAATTATGTTGGGAAAAAACCCATCAATGAGTATCACCTTGAGCACAATTTAATTTCCAGTTTCAAGCTCGTTTAAAAATGAAACCAACCCTAAGCATAGTTCCACTCTTTGTTTCAAGATCATGTAAAAATGAAGCTAACCCCGAGCATAGTTTCATTTTCAGTTTCAAGCTCATTTAAAAATGAAACCAACCCCGAGCATAGTTTCATTCTCTGTTTCAAGCTCATGTTAAAATGAAACCAACCCCGAGCACATTTTTTTTTTTTCGGTTTCAAGCTCATGTAAAAATGAAACCAACCCCGAGCACATTTGTATCCTCTATTTCAAGCTTGTTTAAAAATTAAACCAACCCCGATCACAATTTCATTCTTTGTTTCAAGCTCGTGTAAAAATGAAACCAACTCTAAGAACACTTTTATTCTTTGTTTCAAGTTCATATAAAAATTAAGTAAACACCCCGAGCACAATTTCATTCTCTGTTTCAAGCTCATGTAAAAATGAAGCAGACACTTTGAGCATAGTTTCATTCTATGTTTCAAGCTCATGTAAAAATTAAGTAGACACTTCGAGCACAATTTCGTTCTCTGTTTCAAGTTTGTTAAAAAATGAACTCATTGGAGTCTCCTTTAAGATATTTTCAGACTCCCTAAACATGAAAAGATTTTTGAGTGAGCTTGTCTTCTTTCACACTCGTTAAAAGGATTTGAAAGGGCATATATTCGATGTAAGTTTAACCCTTTTTCGGACCATATGGACTAATTACAAAAAATGAATACTCGATTCAGCCTTGACTAGAAGAGTTATCCCTTGTATTGTTTTATACTTTTTCGTTCTTGGGAGACTAAATTTACAAAAAAGAACAACCCTAGAGTCTCCTTTAAGTTCTTTTCAGACTCTCTTAACATGAAAAGACCGTGATTTTATCTTCTCTGGGCTCATAAAATTATACAGTGAAGGACCCATATGGGATCAGACCCCTCCTTCTTCAGGTTCATGAAACATGTGATGGGGGACTCATCAAATATGAGCTATACTGAGAATCTATGATCCTCCTCAAGCTCGTTAAAAATAAAATAGGTACTTGTCGTTCATGGTGGGGGAAAAATTTGAGAGAAGTGGGTCAAGTTTTGGAAAGCATTATGGCAGCTGTTTTTTGTCACCATTGAACATGGTACTTGTTTGCGTCTTGTCTTACGGTTGGGTAATTTTCTTGTCGCTGAGTCATACCAATCCCATGAGTTATCATACTCATTTGACTCACCCGAAGAGTGCCCCAGTCATCATCACACTATTTTTTGGTCTATCTCAATCAATTCAATGCTTCTAGGTCTTTTGTTGTGCCTCACATTTTTCAAGTTTTAACCCAAATTAGCTATTCTGTAGTATTATCAATGTTCATCCTCGTGTCAGTATGTGCTCATTTAATCCATTATCTTACATCATTTTATTGTTTCAGTTTTGTTTCGATGATGGGGGAAAAATCATGGACCTCCTTCGACGAGTCTATTCTTGTCCACTTCAACACATTATCTGGGAAGTAGACTTATAAACCGATAGTTACCTTGGAACCTGCATGCCTTAATGGCAGGTCTCCTTACTTTTGATAGTAGGTTTATATTATTGAGCTCTGATCGAATGATTCCACGAATGTTCGACTTCATCTCATTTATTCAAATTTGTTGGGATGTACTAAAGTACCTTGGGAGTCATTATCATCATTAATGACTTCCCTCACACTTTTTAATGGTATACATCATTGATTGTTAATTAAGTGGTCTGTACCATGTTCAACATCAACACATCTATTCACATGGATAGAATTGTACCATTTTGGGATCGGGACGAAGACCCTGGGAAATCCTCAAGCACCTAGGTTGCAATGGAGACTATCTGAGTACTTAGAAGATTCCAGCATATTCATTATGAAGATCCACTTTGTATTGATCTATGGCTATGTTTTTTCATATAGTAGCTCCATTGTGTATTCTTTTGTGGCTACATCATGATTGAGTCATGGAGATATGGATCCACATTGTATATTTGGTGGCTATATCCTTAGTTAGTGTTTTCATGGATCCACAATGTATTGGTTGGAGGCCATGCTTTGAGTCAGTGTATTTCAAGCATGGGTATGCCTACCTCGAGGATAATACATATATATTGATTGACGTTTGTTTGCAGCTTCTATCGGAATCTCCTATTCCATCACCCTCTCATAGATATTTTTATAAAGCGTTTTGACCGTCAACTCTTAGTTTGACTTCACACTTTGGGGGGCATCTGTTACACACCTATGTTTCTCACCATTAAATGTCACACTTAAGTGTCATAAGTGTCTCAAGTATCACACTGTTAAATGTCGCACTTAAGTGTTGTACACCCAAGTGTCGCACTTTACCAAGTGTTGTAAATTCGTCACCATGAGAAAAAGTATGTCATACTCCATAGACATCCTGAAGAAGAAAGTCATCAGTTAGAGGACGAAATATCATCTTTTTCCTTCATATTTTGTCCTTAAATGAGTTTCATCACCCCATTTCCCATATACAAGGAGCAATGAAACCTTTATTTTCGCTCTCCTAGAGTGACTTAGGGAGAAATAATACCTAGTTCACCACCCCGTGCATAATTATGGGGGGGGCGATGAAGTTGTTGAAACCTTCATGCCTTGATTTCCGAGGTGGTTTATGAGAGTTCTCAGTTGGTTAAAGGATTGGTTCAAGCTATTTCCTATTCAAGGAAAGTTCATTCTTGTTGGTTGAGCCAAATCCTCTTTTGACCACATCCTCTCCTCAAAATCTTCATATGGTTGTGATGTTTCCAAGCCTATTTAATGAAGGCCATGCTTGAGTGAAAGGGGGGATAATTAAGAGCATCATACCTATGATTGCGTGAGATCCAAGGGGCTGGATAGGAGAGCTTGGAGGAGTTCCTGCAACGTAAAATTTGAAATTGTAAGTGCTTCCATTTTGTTGGATTTCCATTAATACATAACTTGGCCTATTCCTCTCATGTCTATGCATTCAAGTGTATGCATGTCTATTGTTGTTAAATTCATCATAGATAGATCTATTTTCACTTAACAATATAGTGTGGAAGAAGGAGGTTTCTCTTAATTCTTTGCAGGTATTTTCTTGTGCCTAGGATCTTGGATATCAAGGTCAAAGGCTAGAGCAACAAGAAAAACTATTGTAAAAAGGTAAGTCACCCATCTCTTCCTTCTCATTCAAATTGTTAAAATAGGTCTAAGAGGAAAATAGTTCACCATTTAATTTCTTCTATCTTGGATCAAGATGGGTGTTTATCCAAGGGGGGTTTCTCCTGTCCGTAGGGGGAACTTTACCATAATAAAGAGGCCAGAGGGTTAGAAGATGTAGCTTTAGTTTCACTTCTCATAGTAATTTCATTTTGGGACATGCATATTTCCTCTACATCTTCTTCTTCTCCTAGTCCAAAAGAAATATCCCAAAAATAATTTACTTGTTGTTATTCTATTTCATTAGCTTCTTGAGATTGATCTTGATTTTTAGTTTCCCCTCCTTCTTATTTAGATTCAAATTTACTTTCCCAATCCTGAAGAGATTGGACAATATCTTCCATATTGATACCATCTAAAGCAGGGGGGTTAGTTTTGTTGGTAGGAGGAGTGATCTTGTCTTTCTTAGGTTGTAACTTGAAAATTTTCTTGGGGTTAAAAGAGCCTTCCCTAGGGTTCTTCTTCAGATAAATTATTTTGATGGATAGTTTCTTGAAAATTCTCTTGAGGGATTCCAAGTCCATGGAATAAATATCCTTATTATCCTTTGAGGTTTTGGTTACAATCGATTTGGTTTTGAGATTAGATTTATCTTGAGAAGACTCAACCCCAGGGTTACCTTTCAAACTCAACATGTTCTTTTAAACTTTAATGGCTTCTTTAAAAGTTGCTTCAATAGTAGTTTTATTAGCATTCTTAACAAACATTGTCATTGACATGGAGAGGGATGAAGTATATAATTCAATGCAGATGTCTTTGGTAGATTTAGAAGCTTGTGGAATTATCTTCATTAAAGTGAGGAACCATTGATTAAAATATTTCATTTTTTCTTTAGGTTCCATTTTAATTCTTGAAATGTCTAATACTAAGGTTGGCAAAGTTTTGTCTTCCTTGAAATTTCCAATAAAAGTAGCCTCAAATATTATCCAACTAGTGAAGGAAGCTTCTTCTAGGGAGAAGAACCAGATTGAAGCCTTGTTCTCAAATGTATAATAAAATATTTTGCAGACAAAATCCTTATGTCGAACATTCATGAGTATAGAAACCAACATGAATTTCTTAATATTCTCTTCTGTAGAATCCTTCCAGTCTGGGTCAAATTTTGGTAGAAATTTCTCAGGATGTTTGGGCATGTCATTGAGTGCTCCAGGCACTACAATGGAATTGAGAGCCAACAAGGGTTGGTACAGTGATGGGTTTTGATTATTTCCAACCATGGATCATAGATTCTTTGAATTTTCTTCCTCTCCTTCTGGTTCATTTGTAGAATCATTTCTGGAAGTTCTAAGTGGAGATTTGGAAGGTAAAGGAAGTTGACCACCTCCACCAACGAGTAAAACATGTTCAAGTTCAAAATCAGAAGGCTCTGAAAAGCCTTGAAAAACTTGAGATAAATGATACTTGAGTTACCAATGGTTGGGTTCTTCTGGTGGGTGGAAGGATTTTCAAAAAATGGGTCTTCCCTTGGGGAGCTTCCTCTGCCTTGGGGTATCGAATAGTCAATTGGAGGTTGGTTGATCTATCTGCTCCACTTCCGTGTCAACACACGATCACAATATTATTTTATTATCATTTTAATTTCGGGTGCCATATATCTTTGAGGGATCGAAGAATAAAATAGGATTGGAATGAGTGGGGATTCAATGAGTAGAGACCTGAGCTGGTGTATTTACTGAGTAGGATACAGGATGGGAGGCTTGCTCAGGATCGTATGGGTAGGAATCACTGGATTGAACAAGGTTTATAAGAGGAATAGAATAGGTAGGATTTTTCATTTTCTTTACAACTATTTAGTTCTATGGCCCTCCTTCTAGCAACATTTATGTTGACGGGTCCAGTTTGGTCTGTCAAGTAGGTAAGGGAGAACACTCGATGGTAGGTACAAATTTGACCTGCTCTCGTTTGGGATGGCATTTCTGACCAGTATGTGGGATTGGTTTCCACTCTAACTTATTATCTAAATATGAATTTGAGAACCGAAGTGATCCAGATGGATCTCAGTGGCCATCCACCTTTTCCACTCACTCAACATTTTGAGCCTGTGGTTTTGATAAACCATGACATTCACCCTTTTGGTGGGGAATGGAATGTAATGCCATCTTCATTTTTTAATTACAAACATCATCCAATGGTCTTATCTACATTCCTAAAACATAGCGTTAATTCACTGTATCCCATTAGAACTCTACAGTTAAGCGCGCTCGGGCTAGAGGAGATGGGTAACCGCCCGGGAAGTCCTAGTATTTTACATGCCTATGGAATTTTATAAACTTAGTACAATTTATCCCACATGCATAATGGGAATTGTTCTCCTCTCACTCTCTCATATATAATTGAGGTGAAGGAGTCCCTTTAAGCATGCAATGGAGTGTAATGTAAATCTTCTTGTGAATGAAGCGTGGCCAACATCTCTTTCTTTCTAGAGATAAGCTACCCCATTTTTCCAATTTGTGTTCTACAATGTTTTTCTATCTTATTCAGTAATAAAAGTTGGTTTTCACTGTATTTATGTGTTCTCTTCTATATTTTTCTGTATTTCATTGTTATATCTCGGTTATATTTCTACCTTCATGTCATTCTCAAAATAATCTGGATCAATGGTATCAGAGTTGTCTATTCCTTTTCATTTCTTAGAGAAGGTCCCCGACGAGGTCAGTGTATAGAGATTTGGGTCTTGAGCTAGTTTCACTTGAGGACAACCACTCTCACTAGCCCAAGCGACCTCCCATGGAGGAAGAAAAGAGAGATGACAGAGCAGAAGATCTTTTCAATATGTTGCTCGAGGAATCCCTCATGTGAAAAAGGAACGAGATGATGGACAACTTCACTTAGATCCTTCAAAGACTATTGATGGCGGAAGTTGAGGCATCTTCAAAAAGAAACCATTTCAGAAGTGTGACACCCTTCAAGGTACAAGTCAATTTTTATATCCCCTTATTTGAAGGCCAGATAGATGTAGATGCTCTAGAAAAATGGTTGAATCTACTAGAAGGTTATTACTCTGTCCAAAAAAAACTCGATAATGAAAAGATCACCTTTGCACTCCTTAAATTCCTTCCCCATGTCAGATCTTGGTGGGAAGGTTACTAGGAGAGGTACACTGCAGGTGAATCTACACTATTTGGGAGAGAACCCACTTGGGAGGCCTTTGTAGATGCCTTAAATGAGGAGTTATACCTTGTCGGAAACTATGATAACTAATACATGAGATGAACAACTCTGCGTCAGAAAAGAGATCGGATGGTGTCGGAGTACACCAACATCTTTCATACCTTTCTCTCAAAGTTGGGTATCAAAGACTCTGAGCGGAACCTGGTTTTGAAGTACTATAGTGGTCTACACATGTACATCCAAACAAATATGGATTTCTTGAACATCTCCTCACTAGTAATTTCTTATTGATATGAAGTCAAAATTGAGCAGAAATTCAAGCAGCAAAGTAAGTGGGAGAAGCATGGATAGAGCAAGGAAGGCCAACCTCAAGAGATCCATTCCCAGATGTAGGAAAATAAGGGTAAAGGGAAGTCTAAGAAAGACACCAAAAAGTGGTGTGAGTTCCACAACAACTCTTGGCACAACACTGATGAATGTTGCTCAATACAGTCATTGGTGGCCAAGCTCAAAGACAAAGAGTCGAACCCTGACTTGGAACCTAATTCAGAAAATAATAAAAGGAGACAAATCATTGATGCAGAACCCACTGCTACTATCACAACTGCAACAATCCAACCAGAAGAGGATCCCAAGGAGGGGGAGCGACTCTTCAATTCATAGATGTGGGTGAAGGGGACCCCACTTCATTTTATTGTTGATATCAAAAGCCAAAAGAAAATCATCTCAGTAGAGATTGTCAAGCAGATGGATTTTCCAACAACACCACACTCGTAACCATACAACATCAAGTGGCTTCGCCAAGGTCAAGATCTTCATTTCATCCAGCAGTGTCGCCTGTCCTACGAAATCAAGCCCTTCAAGGATGAGGTATTGTGTGATGTTTCCCCACTGGAAGTCTATGATGTTCTATTAGGCCAACTATATATGTGGAGGCATCATGTTTTTTATGAGTCTCGACCCTATAGCATCATTGTTACTCTACGTGATCAACTTTACAGGATACCAGAGGTAGTTCCGACTATTGTCCCACCAAAATAATGCCACAAAGTAATCTCTCATAATGAAAAGTTTAGCCTCTTCGCAATCTGATCATAAGGTGAACAGAAGGACACTACAACCACTGCAACCTTAGCCAAAGACCTTTCCTTGATTGAGGAGGATCCAACCTCCAACTGCATAGTCTTTGGTACGAGCTTCTTTCTTGGTGTACCACGAAGTTTGGGGTGAAGCTTCCAACATTTCCTACTCCAATGACCACTCATTTGGCAGTTAGTGCAATAATTGTGTGACTTCATGTCTGTCTCGCTTTCACTGTAAAGAGATTTTCTCTTCCATCACTTTGCAACACTCTTTCTATCCCAAGATGGTGTTGGTGATGATCTCATCTCTTTGCTTGAATAATCCTCTACTTATGCTACCTTTGAGCATACTCTTTCACCATACCCCAATCCTACATATTGAGGTCTTCCTTCAACCTCTAGTGGTTGATTGATGCCTTGGCCATTAATACCAATACCCCCTCCTTTATACCCCATCTCTCTCAACAAATTCAAGCCAATACCCTTGGTTTTCCTTTCAAAAACTCCAAAAGAGGCATCATCATTAATGAGGGAAGGAATTGAACATGGAGAATTATTTACCTCCATTCCCGTTTCTAACGCTTGGTCATCTTCTTGAAGTTTTTCCAACTGCTCTTCTTGGTTGGATGAAGCTATAGATGAGGCTTCTAGGAAACCACATTGGTTCCCTGGTGTCTGGAGAGCATCCTCTATTATCTGAAAATATGTGCAAGTATGAGTATTTTCATGAAAAGAACCATAACTTCTATACCTTCCATGGTCACAAGTTGGTCTAATCTTGGAGGGACTTTTTGCTTCTCCTGTAGCGGAGCATTGCCCAACTTGTTCCTCCATAGCTTGTAGTTGTATTCGTAGATTACTCTTTTCTTCTTCAGATTATTGAAGCAACCTCCTTAATCCAACATACTCTGCTTGAATGGTCTAGTTGATTTCTTCAAGCTCCCGAAGCCATGATTTCTTATTTTCCTTGCCCATGATTATATTCACAATCTTCAAAATTGGCCAGACCTTCTCTGATACCACTTGATCTGGGATTTATGTGAGATATTTCTCTACAAAAATCCTACAATGAGGACCTTTTACCGACACTTAATTGCATGTGAACATGAGAAAATAATCATTAAGCATTGCATATGGACATGAGAAAAATTATCATCATTATGTGCATATGTGCAATTAAATCTCTACATAATCAACTAAGAATGCAATCAAAACTCACACATAAAATTTGACACCCATGTGTTAACAGAGTTCTCCA
>SNQJ01S0032792.1:16044-69819 GCA_010110895.2 Picea sitchensis | reverse complement strand
GGTTTCATTTTAACATGAGCTTGAAACAGGGAATGAAACTATGCTTGGGGTTGGTTTCATTTTTAAATGAGCTTGAAACTGAAAATGAAACTGTGCTTGGGGTTAGCTTCATTTTTACATGATCTTGAAACAAAGAGTGGAACTATGCTTAGGGTTGGTTTCATTTTTAAACGAGCTTGAAACTGGAAATTAAATTGTGCTCAAGGTGATACTCATTGATGGGTTTTTTCCCAACATGATTTCCAAAGGTTGGCACTTTTCCCCCAACATAAGCTAGCATCTTAACTCCAAAATGATGTCTAGATGCAGGAGACATGCCCCCCAAGATTATTTTTGTCCGTCAACTCTTCTTTTCTACCTGATTAGACTCCTAGATAATAATATGAATAGGTTCACCAGAGAGGGAGGAAGAAAGAGGATCGATTGACACATGAAAAATAAATGAAGTTTCGAGTACTAGATCTAGTGAAAGATCAAGTAGAGGGGAGTCTATTTCTTTTTTTAATGAGCTTGACACAAAAAGCAAACTATGCTCATTATTATCTGTTTCATTTTTTAATGATATTGACACAAAAATAAAACTATGTTCATGGGTATCTGTTTCATTTTTCAACAAGCTTGACATTGAAAGAGAACTATTCTCATTGGTGTTTGTTTCATTTTTTAACGATCTTGACACATAAAGGGAACTATGCTCATTAACCTTGACCATGGCTTGCAAGAGGTCTTCATTAGATTGAATAATAATGATTTGGAAGGAATACATGTCAAGGGACTCACTTTGATCAACAAGGGGTAGAACAAGCTCTAATGTGCCTAGCAAGGGAGTTACCATGTCAACTGTCGAAACTAAATCCACAAAAGATGATCATATAGTGAGAGGCTCCTTCTCATTAACAATTGAAGTCATGGGAGATACTTCCACATAATTTCCTGTGGCGGGGGAGAAACCACTTGAATGTAAGGAACATTCAGAGAAGTCATATGGTCAGTAGTCATACAATGATCAAGACTAACAAATGAAAGATGATCGATAGTCACTATAGTCCCATCATGGGTAAAATGCATCACTCGAAAGAGTGTGGACACTACAACTTTCATAGCATAGACATAGTCCTGTCCAAGGAGAAAATTAAAATCCAAGGGGCCTTGGACCACCTTGACATCAATACAAATAGTTTTCCCTCCTAAGGTGATGGGAAACTGAGGAAGGATCCTTAAAGGTTCAATAGTTCTTCTATTAAAAGCTAGTAGATGATTAGTGGTTGGCACAAGCTCAGGAGAACCTAAATATTTAAAAGCAGTTGAGGATAAAATAATAATAGATTCCCCTTCATATACGATAGTGGGATATATGTACTTATCAACAACTTGCACAATTATTTGGAAATGGGTACTTGAAGGAAGATGAGGTTCTACTAGACTATTCCAATCAATGGAAATGACCTTAGTACTCAGAGGGGCTTCCATTGAAATGTACAGGATGTCCCCTTGTCCAAAATAATGTGAACTGAAAAAGAAAACATCAGTGGTATTCAATTCACTCTCTAAGGGAAGAGTGGGGTCAACCGAATATTAAATCATATTGACCACTTCATCAACTATAGGTTGGGTAGGGGAGTAATTTTTGGAAGCAACTAAAGATTGTTGTTGGAAAACAACATTGTCTTCCAACAATTGTGAAGCCTCCTCTATATGAGGGAAATAGGAAGTACACTGATTTATGTTGCATGAATTACAAGGAAACTTGAATTTACCTTTTTTTCCCCCAACCTTATTATCATTGGTCGACAAACCGTCACTAGAATGACCTGCAGTGGCTAGTGCACGGGTTGTTGGGAACCCTAATAACACACTTCTAAAACCTTCAGAATACTGGGGAAATGGTTAAGAAGGTGATATACCTTACAAATCCTACAAGGGAACTTGGGTTTGTGACCTATGTTCTTAGGCTTCTCAACATTTTCAATACTCCCAACATGATTAATAGTGGTTGGATGATTTCCTCGTTACTTATTTTGCTTCTCCTTCTTCTTTCTTTTCTTCTCATTCTTAGTCGCATGGTTACTAGCATCATGACTTTCATGAGGCATGGATGAAGAAAGGGAAGAATACCCAACATGTAAAGAAGGAAAAGGGTCAATATGAGGTTAATGTTCTTGAGGTGGAGGGATTGCATTTGAGGCACCAAGAGCATTTGGGATCACCAGAGTGGAAAACAACCATACTAGTAACCCTATAGTGAATCCGAGAAGACTCAATGTAGTAATGCAAGGAGGACCAATATTTCCAAAACAATGAAAATGATGAGGATCATTTTTAAAATGGGTTCCTTGATTGGTAGGCTCCAAAATTGTTTCCATAGACATAGACTCAACCTAGGGTCTTCTAAATCAAAGAGCACACACTACCAAAGTCCCTATAAGATAAGAGCAAACAAACAACTCTCTTGTAACATAGAGAAAGTAATTAAGGATCTTCTGAATATGGGACATGAGGCTATCAACGAAGAAATGAGAGATAGTTTCTTAAAACTAATCCGTAATAGAATTCCATAGGTGAAAGTATCAAACACAACCAATTACCCTCCTAAGGATCCAAAATCATGTGTTGTACATCTATCTCAAGTACTGATAGTACCACCACTGTAGTCACCTAGGAAGGTAACCTAGGAAAAGAAACCAGGGCTACCACTTCATGCTTGGTGGTTGGGTGGAACGGTTTTGGGAGAGGGATTCTGCAAATGGGAAGGGAATGTAAGAAAAATTTCTTAGACCTGAATAAACTCAGATAGTGGTGTCACCTCGAGGCCTTTCCACTACTAATATTTCCCCCTTGACTCTCATAACCCCACCAATAGAGAGTGTTGGGGACCGGTCCAAGCACTCTTCTTGAATTCTCCTACCACTTGACTCTTGTGTTAGAGGATCTTTTCCAAAAAACACTTCACATTACTAATGGAGTTTTTCTCATTAATGTTCCTAGTTTTGTTTCAGTGGCCTTGCAAAATTTACTCTCCACCCTACAACCAAGGCCCTACAACCTAGACTTGTGATAGTTTTCTAATAAAGAATAAGTCTAGTTGATTTTAGATTAGGTACCTTGTTCCTTTTATGGTTTTTGTTACTCAAAAGGGTAAATGGAAGTGGATTATATGGTTTTATCACTTTGACTCCAAGAATACTTCAAAATAAAAAAAGGAATAGAATGCAATCTTTAGTTTTGATGAATCCTATCTAAAAAAAGGAGCAAGAGGTCTCAAGCGAAGAAACAAGAGGAACATTCAATGCAAGAAACATGAACTACTCTTTGAATGTGAAAGGTGATTGATATATGAGTCAAAGAAACTATATGATACACGATTCGCAAAGCCTTATGATTTTGAACTTGAATTTCTTTTACTCACCGGTGGAGGTGGTCAACCTCATTTACCTCCCAAATCTCCACCTCGAACCCCTAGAAATTATTTTGATGATGAACTAGAAGGAGAGGAATAAAATTCAAAGAATCCATGATCCAGGGCTAGAAATAATCAAAACCCACCACTGTATCAATCCTGGTCGGTTCTCAATGCCATTGTAATTCCTGGGGAACTCAATGACATGCCCAAGCATCCCGAAATATTTCTGCCAAAATTTGACCCTGAGTGGAAGGATTCTACAGAAGACCATATTAATAAATTCATGTTGGTTTTTAGACTCGTGAATGTTCAACATGAGTATGTTGTCTACAGACTATTTTCTTATACGTTTGAGAACAAGGATTCAATCTAGTTCTTCTCTCTAGAATAATCTTCCATCACTGGTTGGATAATATTTGAGGCTACTTTTACTGAAAAATTCAAGGAAGACAAAACACTAGAAACCTTAGCCTTACACCTTTCAAGAATTAAAATGGAACCTAAAGAAAAAATGAAAGATTTTAATCAACAACTCCTCACTTTAATGAAGAGAAATTTGCAAGCTTCTAAACATATCGAAGATGTCTCCATTGAATTCTATACTTCATCCCTCCCCATTTCAATGGAAATGTTTGTTAAGAATGCTAAGAAAACTACCATTGAAGAGACTTTTAACCAAGAAATTAAAGTTGAAAATAACATTTTGAGTCTGAAAGGTAACCCTGGGGCTGAGCCTTCTAAAGATAAATCTAATCTAAAAAACAAATTGATTGTAACCAGAACCTCCGAGGATAACAAGGATACTAATTCCATGGACATGGAATGCCTCCAGAGAATTGTCAAGAAACTATCCAATGAAATAATTGATCTAAAGAAGAACCCTGGGGATGGCTCTTCTAACCCCAAGAAAATTTTCAAGTTCCAACCCAAGAAAGACAAGAGCAATCCTCCTACCAACAAAACTAACCCCCTTTATTTAGATGGTATCAATATGGAAGATATTGTCCAAGATCTTCAATCTTGGGAAAATGAAAATAAAGTTGAATCTAAAGAAGGAGGGGAAAATGAACAACAAGATCAATCTCAATAAGCTRATGAAACAAAAGAACAACAAGTCAATTATTTTTGGGATATTTCTTTTGGACTAGGAGAAGAAGAAGATGTAGAGGAAATATGSATGTCCCAAAATTAAATTACTAYGAGAAGTGAAAGTAAAGTTGCATCTTCTAACCCTAGTTTTTATGGTAAAGTTCCCCCTACGGACAYGTGAAACCCCCCTTGGATCAAGACCCCYCTTGATCCTAGAAAGAAGAAAACAAATGGTGAACTACTTTCCTCTTAGACCTATTTCGACAATTAGAATGAGAAGGAAGATATGGATGACTTACCTTTTTACGATGGTTGTCCTWGTTGTTCCATCCTTTGACCCTGATGTACAAGCTCCTAGGTGCAAGAAAATACTTTCAAACAAAAAAGAGAAACCTCCTTCTTCCACACTATATTGTTAAGTGAAAATAGATCTATYTATGATGAATTTAACAACAATATACATGCATACACTTGAATGCATAGACATGAGATGAATAGTGCAAGTTATGTATTAATGGAAAGCCAAAAAAATGGAAGCACTTACAATATTAAGTTTGATGTTGCAACAGATACTCCACGATCTCATATCCAACCCCTTGAATCTCACAAAATCATAGGTATGATTCTCTTAATTCTCCCTCATTTCAGTCAAGCATGGCCTTCATTAAATAGGCTTGGAAGCATCACAACCATAGGATAGTTTTGAGGAGAGGATGTGGTCAAAAGAAGATTTGGCTCAACCAACGATATTTAACTTTCCTTGAATAAGAAATAGCTCGAACCAATCCCTTAACCAATTGAGAACTCTTAGAAACCACCTCACAAATCAAGGCATGAAGGTTGCAACAACTTCAACGCCCCCTCATAACTGTGCATAGGGTGATGAAATATGGACTATTGCTCCCTAAGACACTCTAGGGGAGTGATAATCAAGGTTCCATCGCTCCTTGTATATGGGTAGGGGGTGATGAAACTCATTTAAGGAGAAAATATCAAGGAAACAAATGGTATTTCGTCCTTCAACTAATATGTTTCTTCTTCAATATGTCTAGGGAGTATGACATACTTTTTCCAATGGTAACGAAGTTACAACACTTGGTAACTTAGGAGTACAGAAATTGTGACAATTGCAACACTTAAGTTTGACACTTAGGTGTGAAATATAACACTACGATACTTGCGACACTTACAACACTTAAGTGTGACATTTAACAGTGTGACACTTAGGTGTGTACACGGGGGCTTCACCTTGTTGAGCAATATCTTATCACGTTCATTCATAAAGGGGGTTTTTAAATTGAGAAAAATAAAGTCAATATTTTGTAGGTATTTGGGGGGTATAAAAATGGGTATTTAGTAAAAATAAGGGTTTCTTTTATTGGAAATATATATTGGGAGGGCGGTTCAAAAAAAGTACTTTGGCAGATATTTATCAATATATATTAAAATTAGGGGTATTTTTTAATATTCTAATGTTGTTGAAACAAAATCTAATACACAAAAGAGCCATGTTGCTAGAAAACATAGTACTCCCTCTTCTCCTCCAACCAAATTGGATTATGATTTATTAGAATATCTGAAAAGAATTAAATAAAATATTTCCTTGTTTGAACGAATGAAGCTAATGTTGGGGTAATAAATGGGAAAGGGAAAGTTGGCCAGATCACTGAAAATACTACACCAAAAAGACAATCAATTGTCAATGCATCTTTGACTGGCCAAAGGTCAAGGTCTACCATTCCTCCTTTCTTACGAACTTTTGATATTTTCAATAGAAATGTGCATGAATGCATGGTGGATTTAGGTACTTCTTTCAATGTAATGCCACTCAAGGTATGTGAGAAACTCAATCTCAAACCTGAAGAGTCTGATATCCAAATTATACAACTAGATAGAACAAGAGTTAAAGTTATAGGGGAACTAAACAATGTTTTAATAAGATTTTCATCCAACCCAAAAGTACATCAAACCATTGACATCATAGTAGTGGACATCCCTTATACTTATGGAATGCTTTTGAGCAGGGACTGGTTTGTTGTGCTTAATGGATATTTTACCATTGATTGGTCACATTTATGGCTCCCCTGCAATGGAAAGCCCAACCAAATAAGAGTTGATAGAGAAAGATACATGAATCACGTGGTAACATATCTGAATGACCCAAATGATCCCATTATGTTTAATCATTCAATTCAAGGAAATTATTCTCATGGTTCGTTCTTTGGGAATCACACAACAAATATTTGTTCTTATGCATAATCAAACATACAATATGAAATCCTTCATTGCACTCATATTGTTGAGCCCCATTGTAACATAGAAGATAGGAATGAAAATAATTCTAGTGTGTAGTCTAACATAGTATATAGGGATAAATTATAAGTGTTTGCTAATTTCAATAACCCCACTAATTCAAAAAACAATGAAAATTCTGAGTCCACATACAAACTAAAAAAAGATCCTAGCATGTGGACTTTATTTTTTGATGGATCCAAGTTTCTTGAAGGTGCAGGTGTTGGTTGCATACTAAAGAACCCTACTGGAAAGAAAAAACTAATAGCATGTAGACTTAGTTCCATTGTACAAACAACACTGCAAAATATGAAGCCCTTCTGCAGGGATTAAGAAAAGAAGTAGACTTGGGAGAAAATAAGATTAAGGTATTTGGTGACTATGATATTGTAATAATACATGTAAGAAACACCATACATTGTATTTCAAGTCATCTTAAGAATTATCAACAAGATGTATGGGGATCGATTAAATTATTCAATTTTTTTAATATCAGTCTTGTTCCTCGTTCTCTCAAATATGACGTTGATTTGTTAGAAAATGTTGCATCTAGACTAATTCCATCAGAAGGGATATTTTCTAATACTTTTTCTATGGAATTACTACACAATCCTTCAATACCTAATAATGTAACGAACTAGAGAGTATTTTATGACAATCAACAGATTGTCAGTTTCCTCCATTTGAAGGATACCTTCAAGGACTCTATTGGTGATTGATCAATGGTGTACCTTGATGATTTCACAGTCTTATCTAAGGATAGAAAGGATCAAATAACTCACTTAATGAGTATATTTAACATATGTAGAAGATATGTCATATCAATCAACCCAAAGAAATGTTTTTTTAAAGTTGATGAAGACAGATCCTTAGAATTCATTGCATTAAAATGAGGCATGATGATTGAGCCCGAGAGAACTGAAGCCATCTCAAAAATACCTCCTCCCCATTGTTAGCATCGCCATTTTTCTTTCCATTTAGAGTCACTTTTAGTCGAGTAATGGCCCATGTGTCCAAACATGTGAAGTCAGGTACATAGAAATGAAAGGGTCAAAGTCAGCAAATGGATGGTTGACCCTTGGAAATGGGAAGGGATGTCACAGTCAAAACCATGCGTAAACAGTATGGGTATGTCATTTCCAGAAGGTCGGGTACCGTCAAAATTAGTCTCTACGTGCCCTAGGTCAAGTCAAGTAGTTAATGGAAGTCGCGTCGGTAAGTGTTGTAACTATTATCAGTCCATCATGAGAGCCGAAGGAATGAAAAATCGTGACGTTCGTATCATATATTCTTTGCAGCCCTTATCGCCTGTACTTTACACATGAGGATGTGTTATGGAAAATATGCATCTCTACTCGAAACATCCAATCTCCATGAATTCAGTATTCTTTGGCACGATTCTTTTCTCCACCCGATCAGTTATAAATCCCAGAGGTTCTTCACCTAGGACATTCACGAATTCAGATTCAGGCTCTGTCTATAAGTTTTCTCACAGGCCAAGGTCGATCAAATTCTCCATCTTGGGCATCCACTTGATACACTACGTGTAAGACAGATATCAGTCGCGCCATGACAACCTATCAGAACATGAAGAAGGGTACACGCAGTGGCGATATCAACAGACGCCAGCCCCAGAGCGATTTGGATTCATTTTCTCTCAGAATAGGCATCCCCAAAGATGAAAGGGAGATTTTTCCTTCACCCGTGGGAATGACGACATCACACCGCGCAGGACTTGGAAAGGAAGAAACTGCACAGAAAGGAAGGATGGTGGAAGCCTTGTCTCCTTAATAGCGGATACCTCGGAGAAGAGGCAGACCAAGGAAGAAAAAGGAAGTTGTGGAAACTTGAATCTCAAATGAGCCATGCGCACGATTAATCGCTAAAAAATTACTTATGTGCGTCGTCCGGCTGGAGCCTTTGGAAGGTACCAGTCGAGAGAGTGGGAGCCAGATGAGAAGGATGGATGCCTCGGGTTGAAATGATTAAGAGACAACTCAGCAGTTGAAGCAAGCAAAGATAGCCATCGCCAAACTGTAACAAGAAAATAGGAAGTTGAGACAACAATTGGTGACAAAGATCATATACGCATCAACAACACAAGGTCGCGAAGGAAACATGACGTGGTTAAAAAGACAACTCCGGGAGTCGTAGGATACGATTTTATAGCTGCATGAAGCATAACGGATGTCAAAAGAAAGGAATTCCAGACACTTTAGAGAGTGTGAAGTGATCGAAGAGATAGCCCGCGCAGCTCTTGCCAGCGGGCAAAAGAAACAAGAGTAGCCGATTTTTTTCCTGTATTCGCAAGTGGAAGGAAAATCTTGATAATTTTTGAAGGAAACATCACCCGAGACATTTTTCCATTTTCCTAACGGTCATGAATGTCTACCTCCACCTTCCATGCACATTTCCCCCTAGCACATGAGCGCAGGGCAAAAAATCAAAGTCGTTACAACAGACAACGGGATTCTAGAAAACACTTGTCCCCCCAGATAACCGATCAAAAAACCAAATCGCCATGGAATATTACAACGATCATGATGTATCCAGATGTATCTTTGTCTACTTTTGGAAAAAAGTCATACAAAGAGTTTTTTAACGCAGAACAGTTGGTTCTTTAGTTTGTAGAGATAACAGTTAGAAGAGTAGGGTAGCCCAAGCGACGCCCTTGTTTATATATTTGATCTTTTCGATGTAAGCCAGGTTGGTTGGAAAATTTAGTATAGACAATAACTATTGTATGTAATTTGAGTTCAACCGAAACTTAATGGAAAAGTCCTGTAGCTTTGATGAAAAGATTCTAGCTGTAGCAGTTGGATGTATTGTGCCTCTTTCTTGGCGTATGTGCTTCCTGTCATCTTTATTCATATCTTTTCTGTCTATTTCAGAACGAATTTTCGAACCTGTGGATTCGCTGCGCAACGCCCCCTGTTCGCACCACTTAGACAAAATGTTTTCTTCTAAAATTTAACTCTGAATTCACCCACAACAGTGCTCTGAGTTACTTCCTATGTTTTATCCCCGCCACACATTATGATTTTTCACTGAATACTATTGCTTGCTTAGCCTTATCCTCTCAAGTTCAGTCACCGAGTCATTTGTTTCTGTCGCCTTCCTCAAATCAATTCCATATCCCAAGTCTTACTTTCTTGCACCAATATAACCAAAACCCATTATATCAAAGGTGTTAAATCTAGCCACTGTTTTAAGAGCCATATCCCATGCAGAGATTGCGTCTCTCGAGAGAGCCCTCTCCAGATTTGAAAGGCTAGTTTCGGGTCTCAAAGTTGGTTGAAAAAGTTACCTCTGTCGTATTTTTATCAGACGAACCGATTTATAGAGTGCTAACATTCTGGCATCGTTGTCGGGGATGAAATTGAATAGATTTTTCCTCGGGAGAATGGCTAATGTTGTATTTTGACCCCTGAGGGTAACAGAGGGACAAACATCTGAATCGGCTAAAACCTTTACCCTGGTGAGTCCAGTAAAAAAGTATAGTAGCCCCAAGTAACGTAGTTCAAGAACCCTAGCTCCGAAGATGATCTATACCAGAGAAAATCCTGACCCAAACGCCACAGAGCCTATGTACGACCCCGATAAAATTTTGCGCAGGACTAGAGAGCATGCGTCAAACCCGTTCTATTATCTGGACATAAGCTTGTCCTTACCAAAATACAGTGCGCAAAGTATCAATGACCTTGAGTTTGACGTGTGGTTTGAGAAAACCCTGTTCAGGTCTAACTTGAAAACCAACTTGGACGAGATAATTTTCGACAGGAAAAGATTCCAAACCCTATTGTCTAACAATATTCCTCAAGCCCCAAACCCTCCTAGAGCCATGGCAGGTATATTCTCCCCCCTCGTTCTACCATCCCAACTTCATGATTTGCCCCAGAATTATAGACGAAGAATTAATCTCTATGATACTGAAGGGAACGTTTCATCCCAGAAGCATCTAGATTGGTTCAATGATTTCGTCGACCTGGAAGAGGTAGACTATGCAGACACGAAAATGAGGTTGTTCGCACAGAGTTTTGCAGGGGAGGTGAGGAAATTTTTCAAAGCCCTACGACCAATGAGTATTTAATATTTCTTTGCATTTGAAACGTCGTTCATTAATAGATGGGGAGACAAAAAGAACCCCTTGCAGTTATTGACGTAGTACAATAACATGAAGAAGGCGTCGAAAGAGATGGTGCAAGAATTCTCATCCCGTTTCATGAAGGTCTATAACTCTATTCCCGCAGAAGTCCAGCCACCTCCTAGGGCTGCGTAGTTGCGATATGCCGACTCCTTCGAGAACGATTTCGCCTTGTCGTTGAGAGAAAGAAGATTAGTAAGTCTAGATGAGATAATGACCAATGCGATCGAAGTCGAGGTAGATATGATGGCCTCAAGGAGGATCAAATAGATATTCAACAGAGGCGATAAGAGGCCCCAAGGAGACGCGCAACCATCAACATCAAGATCCATAGAAAAATAATTCGACTTAATGATGAGAACCATGGAGAAACTAATGGAGAAAATGTCTGTGGGAAACCGACCCACCGCCCAGGAGAAGGTCCCCTAACCCCAAAATTAAAACATCAGAAGGGGTCAATTCCCTCAGATCAGGCAGAGGGAATAGAGGGAGCAGAGAGATCAAGGCGACCAACAAACAAAGCCTCTGTTCCAAAACAACTACACAGATGAAGACTTTGATCAAATGTTCGAAGACCAAATGCATTGTTGCGACGATAAGAATCCATGCATGTTTCTGACAAAGAGAAAACATGACCGATACATGAGCAGAACCGACAATTTTATGTTGGATACAGACGATGCATAGATTGGGAAAACTGATGATGCGTTGTCCTAGGAAACATAAGACTTTAGAAAGGGTTATTAGAATGCCATCGTGCAGTTCCAAAAGAAATATAACCTCAGGAACAAATAAGCGTCCACCGAGCCTTAGCACATGAATCCCATAAGGAAACCTCCAGCGGACACCCCTTCCACAAGATGACCAAGGCTGGAGAGCGTGAACAAGGATGCGACGGAGAAGGAAAAATCGAAGGAGGAGGCCGCAAAGAAAACTCCAAAAACAAGCCGAGAAGTGAGTGTAAAAGAGGTAGAGAAAGTCTGTCCTCCATTTAACTTTGAACATGAAATAGATAAAATTAAAATCTCTATCCCTTTCAACGAAATTATCCGAAAGGGAGAATATCGGTAGAAAATCATTAAAATGTTGAAAATGGGAGGGACCCCCGACACTTTGAATGTCCAAGATGATCACCCCACTATCCTGTTTGGTCCACGTGTTGAAAAGACAAGTGATACTGAGGAAATTCCTCCCTTTTACGTTGGTCGGAAGGTCCACAACATGACCCTGCATAACACCATGCTTGATTCAGGTGCGTCGCACAACCTCATGCCAAAGGTGATCATGGACGAATTGGGTTTGGACGTCACCATACCTTATACGTACCTTTTCTCTTTTGACTCGAGGAAATTCAAGTGCTTGGGCCTCATTAAAGATTTGGTCATGTCACTGGCCCAGATCCCTTCGGATAACATGGTGATGGACGTGGTCATGGCAGACATACCCCTGAAGTTTGGCATGCTATTGTCTAGATCGTGGGCTACAAAGTTAAAAGGGACCCTGTAAATGGACATGTCATATGCCACCATTCCGATCTTTGGCCTTGATAGATGGTTATATAGAGAAGTGTTGTTGAAGTACATGGTGAGAAGCAAGACGCAGCCAAATAACCATCCCATATACTCTATCGACATTGAGATTGGATCTTCTATATTCTACAATGACTTGAGTTTTGAAGAAGAGGAGTCAACAACCATCATGGCATTCGATGAGGAAAATGTGCAGAAAGCAACAGAGTGCACCGACTCAGAGGACCATGCAAAAAACAGGATATGGGACATGAGTTTCGACGGTGCGGTTAACAAAGAAGGGGCTGGGGCCTGCATGTGGGTAAGCCCCCCTGAAATGGGCACAAAGCTGTGCTCATACAAGCTCGCGTTCGAGTGCACAAACAACATGGTCGAGTATGAGGCATTGATTCTGGGCCTGAAGATGCTGAAATAATTAGGCGCAAAGAGAATAGCGATGCGTGGAGACTCTGAACTGGTCATAAACCAGGTTAAAGGCATATATTAGATGAAGCACCCCAGGCTGAGAGCGTATAGGAACTTAGCGTTGGACCCCCTCGAAGATTTTTTGGAGTATGACATATATTCTATCCCAAGGGAGAAAAATCAGATCGTCTATGCTTTGGCCACCTCAGCCTCGGTTTTCAAAATCCCCATCTTCCCAAATAAAAAATACGAGATTGAAGTCAAACACTGGCTGACAATGCCTGATAATATCAAATACTGGCAGGTGTTTGAGGACGACAAGTAGGTAGAAATATTTCTTTAGATGATCGACGAGTTTGCTAACATAAACATTGATGATGAATGTTTCTACGACGAAGATGGGAGCGCGGATGCGCGTGGTAATGACGAACCTTTCCAGAATGAGATCGCCGGAAGGGACATAATACAAATGAAAAATAACATCTAGTGCCGCTATAAAAGTTGTTTGACAAAAATGACGTGGATAATAACCCCAAGATCACTACAAACAAAGAGGACGTGGAGTACTGCAACATCGAGACTAAGGAGAACTCGAAAATGATCAAGGTATGAAAACGCTCAGCCCAGAGGTCAAGCAAGACTACGCCAAGCTCATGAAAGAGTTCCCCAATGTTTTCACATGGAGCTATGATGATTTGAAGGTGTATGAAACTAAAGTGATCCAACATGTTATCCCTCTCAAGGAATATCAGAAACCTTTCAAATAGAAGCTGAGACGGATAAACCCCCTATTACTACCATTGATCGAGAAAGAGGTACAAAAACTTTTCGACGCTAAGATTATTTTTTCTTTGTGATTCTCCAAATGAGTAGCTAATTTAGTGCCTGTAAGAGAGAAGAGCAGTGAGATAATACTATGTGTAGACTTCTGAAATCTAAACAAAGTGTCCCTCAAGGATCACTACCCTCTTCCCAAAATGGACTATATCCTGAAAAGGTGGTGGGGTCCTAGAAAATGTCCATGCTGGATAGTTTTTCAGGGAATAATCATATCATGGTGCACCTAGACGACAGAGAAAAAACAACTTTCACGACTCCATGGGGAGATTTCATGTATGCCAAGATGCCCTTCGACCCGATGAATGACGAAGACACTTTCCAGAGGGCAATAGACATCAGGTTTGCCGACGAAAAGGACAGGTTCATTGTGATCTATCTAGACAACATCATGGTATACTCTTCCTCCGACGAACAACACCTCAAGCATTTGAAGAAAGTTTTCCAGAAGTGCAGGAAGTTTGACATATCATTGAATCCTAAAAAATCACATTTCAGGGTGGAAGAAGGGAAGTTGTTGGGACATATTATCTCAAGGGAAGGCATCAAAATAGACCCTAGCAGGGTGGAAGGAATCCTGAAGATCGGTACTCTGCGCAGTAAAACAAAAGTGCAATCCTTCCTAGGAAAAGGTAACTTCTTAAGGAGATTCATCCCAAATCTGGCAGATATTATAAAGCATATCACTTGCATGCTCAGGAAGGGAAATGAGATCAAGTGGAACCTGGAGGCCAAGAAATAGTTTGAATATATAAAGGTGTCATTGAATAGAGCACCTGTAATATCCAGTCTATATTTCACGAAGGATTTCATCCTGTTTTCATTTGCCTCAGAGCATATGATTGTCGACGTGTTGTTACAGAAAGACGAACAAGAATTCGAGAAGCCTATCGCTTATTTCAGCAAGACACTGTGGGATGCTCCACTAAGGTACGACATCATGGAAAAACAAGTGTACGCTTTAGTGAAGGCATTGAAAGAGTTCAATATGTACATCTTGCATTTCCACGTCATTGCTTATGTGCCCAACAAACTAGTAAAGGATATCCCGACTCAGCTCGACCCTGAAGGAAGGAAGGGTAAGTGGATAGCGGCCATGCTGGAGTATGACCTGGAGATCAAGCCAACAAAATTAATTAAGGGTCAGGGTCTTTCAAATATAATGGCACAGTCAAACTGCGACGCAATGGGAATGAATTTCATTGATGATATGTCAGAGAATCCTCAAGAAGAGACGGCTGCGCGGGTGTCCCAGGGGTTCATCGATTCGTCGTGGAATGCTGGTATCATCTATGTGTTGAATAATCTCCATGCCCCTCTGGGATCTAGTAATACTAAGGCCAAATTTATTAAGCTTAAAGAAGTTAATTTCTGCATCCTGGACAACTCACTCTACTGGAAAGATCCCTATGGAATGTTGTTGAGTTGTTTGCCTGAGAATGATGTGAAGCGGGCCGCGGAAGAATTTCACAAAGGTGACTGCGGGGGACACTATTACTGGAAAACCACCGTGCACAAAATCCTAAGGGCGAGTTACTATTGGCCTATGATCCTCGCAGACGTGTACAAAGAAGTCTCCAGCTGTCACGAATGTCAAATTTTCATCGGGAGAAGGAAGATGCAGCCCCTGCCACTAAAGTCGATCTCAGTCGAGGCATCATTCATGCAGTGGGGTTTGGATTTCATAGGGGAAATAAATCTTCCATCCTCGGTGCAACACAAATGAATACTCATGGCCACTGACTACTTCACAAAATGGATAGAAGCAATCCCCATGAAACACGCTACCGACGCAGTCATCATCCAATTCTTGGAGACAAACATCCTGTCGCGGTTCAGGTGTCTCGTCAAGATCATAACAGAGAATGTGACCGCATTCGATTCTAATAGGATGGAAATTTTTTGTCAGGATTACAATATAACCCTAGGGAATTCTATGACGTACTACCCACAAGGAAATGAGTTAGTAGAATCCTCAAATAAAATCCTAACTAGGATCATCAAAAGGTTACTGCGGGATAATAAGAAAGCTTTCCATAAAAATCTTATGTATGCGTCATGGGCGGATCGGGTTACCACGAAGAAGCCCATTTCAATGTTTCCCTTCCATATTGTATACGGCACAGATGCCATTTTCCCTACTACACTAGGGTTGCCCGTCAGAAAATTGCTGCAAGAGCAAGAGGCCGAGCCAAATGAAGCGCAAAGAAGAATAAACCAGCTAGTTCACACACAATAGATGAGGGAACAAGTGTACAATCGATCACAGCTCCACCAGGAAAATATGAAGAAATACTTTGACAAGCGTTCCAAGCCTGAGGATTTTCGATTGGGTGATCTAGTATTGATATGGGATGCGAGAAATGAGGACAAAGGAAAGCACGAAAAGTTTGACAACCTATGGACGGGTCCATTCAGAATCGGTGCACATCGCGGAAATAATGCTTATTTTCTGGAGGAACTAAATGGAGAATGCATTGGTTGGGGGCATGTAAATGACAGGTTCCTCAAACATTATCTGATGAAATAAATTCCTTTTAAGTCATTTGTCATTGTAAATATTCTTTTTATTTTTATGTCAAGTCAGTAGGTCAGCAGAAAATTGAAGCCCGAAGTGAAGGCCCTAAGTTTATGCTGAGTCTTTCTAAGATGGTTCAATAGGTTTAGTTGTGTTTTTGTTTTGTATTGCAGTGCTGAAGAGTCGAAATAAGGCCCAATGGTCAGGCACGTGGTCTACTGTTCTTTTCTACCTCGCGGGGAGGATAACATCCCTATTGCAGCCAGCTGTTAGCGCCACCATTTTTCTTTCTATTTAGAGTCAGTTTTAGCCGAGTAATGGCCCATGTGTCCAAACATGTGAAGTCAAGTACGTAGAAATGAAAGGGTCGAAGTCAACAAGTGGTCATTTGGCCATTGGAAACGAGAAGGGATGTCAGAATCAAAACCATGCATAAATGGTACGGGTATGTCATTTCCAGAAGGTTGGGTATCGTCAAAATTAGTCTCTAGTGCCCCAGGTGGAGTCAAGTAGTTAATGGAAGTCGCGTCGGTAAGTGTTGTAACTATTATCAGTCCATCATGAAAGCCGAAGGAATGAAAAATCGCCGCGTTCGTATCATATATGCTCTGCAACCCTTATCGCCTATACTTTACACATGGGGATGTGTTATGGAAAATATGCATCTCTACTTGAAAGATCCAGTCACCATGAATTCAATATTCTTTGACACGATTCTTTTTTCCGCCCGATCGATTATAAATCCCATAGGTTCTTCACCCAGGATGTTCACAAATTCAGATTCAGGCTCTGTCTGTAAGTTTTTTCACAAACCAAGGTTGATCAAATTCTTCATCTTGGGCATCCACTTGATACACTGCATGTAAGACATATATCGGTCACGCCATGACAACCTCTCAGAACATGAAGAAGGATACACGCAGTGGAAGGATCAAAAGACCCCAACCCCAAAGCGATTGGGATTCATTTTCGCTCAGAACAAGCATCCCAAAGATGAAAGGGAGATTTTCCTTCACCTGCGAGAACGACGACATCACATCACACAGGACTTGGAAAGGAAGAAACTGCGAAGGAAGGAAGGAAAGTGGAAGCCTTGTCTCCTCAACAACGGATACCTTGAAGAAGAGGCAAACCAAGGAAGAACAAGGAAGTTGTGGAAACTCAAATATCAGATGAGTGACGCGCACGTTCGATCGCTGAAAAATTACTTATGCGCGTCGTCCACTTGGAGCCTTTGGAAGGTACCAACCAAGAAAGACGGAGCAAGACGAGGAGGATGGATGCCTCAGGCTCAAATGATCAAGATAAATCTTAACAACTAAAACAAGCAAATCTATTCATCAATGAACTGTACCAAGAAAACAGGTAGATGAGACACCAACCGACGACAAAGATTACAGAAGCATCAACAGTACAAAGTCTTGAAGGAAACGTGACGTGGTTAAAAATACATCTCTGGGAGGCACAGGATACGATTGTACAACTGCGTGAAGCACAACGACTATCAGAAGAAAGGAATTCCAGACACTCCAGAGAATGTGAAGCAGTCAAAGATATATCCCACGCAGCTCTTGCCAACGAGCAAAAGAAACAAGACTAGCCGAGTTCTTTCCTATATTCTCAAGCGGAAGGCAAATCTTGATAATTTTTTAAGGAAACATCGTCCGAGACATTTTTCAATTTTCCTAACGGCCTTGACTATCTACCTCCACCTGCCATGCACATTTCCCCCCATCATATGAGTGCGTGGAAGAAAATCAAAGCCGTTACAATAGACAGTGGGACTCTGACAAACGCTTGTCCCCCCAAATACCCGATCGACAAACCGAATCCCCGTGGTAGATTACAACGATCATGATGTAGCCAGATGTATCTTTGTCTATTTTTGGAAAAAAGTCATACGAAGAGTTTTGTAACGCAGAACAGTGGGTTCCTTAGTTTGTAGAGATAGCAGTTAGAAGAGTAGGGTAGCCCATGTGGCCCCCTCGTTTATATATTTGATCTTTTCTATGTAAGCCAGGTTGGTTGGCAAATTTAGTATAGAAAATAACTATTGTATGTAATTTGAGTTTGACCGAAACTTAATGAAAAAGTCTTGTAGCTTTGATGAAAGGATTCTAATTGCAACAATCGGATGTATTGTGCTTCTTTCTTGGCGTACATGCTTCCTGTCATATTTATTCATATATTTTTGTGTCTATTTCAAACCTGTGGATTCGCGCCACTTAGACAAAATGTTTTCTTCTAAAATTTAACTCTAAATTCACCTGCAGTGGTGCTCTGATTTACTTCCTATGTTTTCTCCCCGCCACACATTACAATTTTGCATTGAAGATTGTTGCTCACTTAGCCTTATCCTCTGAATTTCAGTCATCAAGTCATTTTTTTCTGTCGCCTTCCTCGAATCGACTCCATATCCAAATTCTTACTTTCTTGCACCAATATAACTAGAACCCATTATATCAAAGGTGTTAAATCTAGCCACTGTTTTAAGAGCCATATCTCACGCAAAGATCACGCCTCCTGAGAGAGCCCTCTCCAAATCTGAAAGGCTAGTTTCGGGTCTCAAAGTTGGTATAAAAAGTTACCTCTGTTGTATGTTTATTAGCTGAACCGATTTACATAGTGCTAACATTATGGAGTTGTTGTTGGGAATGAAATTGAATAGATTTTTCCCTGGGAGAACGACTAACATTGTAGTTTGACCCTTGAGGGTAACAAAGGAACAAACATCTTCACCGACATAAACCTTTACCCTGGCGACTCCAGTAAAAAATTCCAGTAGCCCCAAGTAGCGTAGTTTAGGAACCTTGGCTCTGAAGCTGATCTATACCAGAGCAAATCCTGACCTAAACCCCACAGAGCCTGTGTATGACCTTGAGAAAATTCTACGCAGGACTAAAGAGCACACATCGGACCCGTTCTATTATCTGGACAGAAGATTGTCCTTACCAAAATACGACGCGCAAAGCATCGACGACCTTGATTTTGATGCGTTGTTCGAGCAAACCCTGATCAATTCTAACTCAGAAACCAACTTGGACAAGATAGTTTTCGACCATAAAAGATTCCAAACCCTAGTGTCTAACAATATTCCTCAAGCCCCAAACCCTCCTAGAGCCATGGCCTCCAGATTCTCCCCCCTCATTCTGCCAGCCTAGCTACATGATTTTCCCCAGAATTACAACCAGAGAATTAAGCTCTGCGATGCTGAAGGGAACGTTTCATCCCAGAAGCATCTGGATTGGTTCAACGATTTCGTCGACCTGGAATATGTAGACTATGAGAACGTGAAAATGAGGTTTTTTGCGCAGAGTTTTGCAGGGGAGGTGAGGAGGTGTTTCAAAGCCCTACGACCAACGAGTATTCAATATTTCACCGCGTTCAAAACGTCGTTCATTAATAGATGGGGAGACAAAAAGAACCCCTTGCAGTTGTTGACGCAACACAATAACATGAAGAAGGCACCGAAAGAGATGGTGAAATAATTATCAACCCGTTTCTTGAAGGTCTATAAATATATTCCCGCAGAAGTCTAGCCACTTCTCAGGGTTGCGCAGTTGTGATACACCAACTCCTTCGAAAATGATTTCGCCTTACTGTTGTGAGAAAGAAGATCAGTAAGTCTAGACACGATAATGAGAAATGCGATCGAAATCGAGGTAAATATGATGGCCTCAGGGAATATCAAACAGAGATTCAACAGAGACGATAAGAGGCCCCAAGGAGACGTGCAACCATCAACATCGAGATCCATAGATGAAAATTTTGACTTAATTATGAGAACCATGGAGAAACTAATGGAGAAAATGTTTGTGGGAAACTGACCCATTGCCCTGGAGCACCAGGAGCCCCAACCCCGAAATCAAAACCTCAGAAGGGGTCAAGTCCCTCAGGTCAGGAAAAGGGAACAAAGGGAGAAAAGAGATCAAGGCGACCAAAAAACACATCCTTCATTCCAAAACAACTACACGGATGAAAACTTCGATCAAATGTTCGAAAACCAAATAAATTGTTGCGACGACAAGAATGCACGTGTGTTTCTGAAAAAGAGCGAACATGACCGGTACATGAGAAGAAACAACGGTTTTATGATGGAGACGAATGATGCATGGATTGGGGAAATCTGATGATGTGTTGTCCTGGGAAGCAAAAGAGTTCATAAAGGGTTATTAGAATGCCATCATGCAGTTCCAAAAGAAATATAAAGTCAGGGGAAAAGAAGCATCCACCAAGCCTCAACACACAAATCCTGTAAGGAAACCTTCGACGGACACCCCTCCCACAAGACGACCAAGGCCAGACAATGCGAACAAGGATGCGACGGAGAAGCCAAAATCGAATGAGGAGGCCCCAAAGAAAACTATGGAAACAAGCTGAGAAGCAGGTGGAAAAGAGGTAGAGAAAGTTTGTCCTCCCTTTAACTTTGAACATAAAATGGATAAAATCAAAATCTTTGTCCCTTTCAGTGAACTTATCCGAAAGGGTGAATACTGGGAGCAAATCATTAAAATGTTGAAAATGGGAGAGACCCCCGACACTTTGAATGTCCAATATGATCACCCCGCTATCCTGTTTGGTCCACGTGTTGAAAAGACAAGTGATACTGAGGAAATTCCTCCCAGTCCGAGAGTGTACAGGAACTTAGTGCTGGACCTCCTCGAATATTTTTTAGATTATGACATATCTGCTATCCCAAGGGAGAAAAATCAGATCATCGATTCCCTGGCCACCTCGGCCTCAGTTTTCAAAATCCCCATCTTTCCAAACAAAAAATATGAGATTGAAGTCAAACACAGGCCAACAGTTCCTGATAATATCAAATACTGACATGTGTTTGAGAACGACAAATAGGTAGAAAGATTTCTTCAGATGATCAACGAGTTCGCTAACATAAACATTGATGACGAATGTTGTTGCAACGAAGATGCGCACAATAATGACGACCCTTCCCAGAACCAGATCGCGGGAAGGGACATAATAAAACTAAAAAATAACATCATTTCGAAGGGGTTAGTGCCGCTGGAAAAGCTATTTGACGAAAATGATGTGGCTAAGAACCCCAAGATCGTTGTGAATGAAGAGGACGTTGAGGACTACAACATCGCCACTGAGGAGAACCTGAAAATGATCAAGTTATCGAAAACGCTCAGCTTAGAGGTCAAGAAAGACTACATCAAGCTCATGAAGGAGTTCCCCGACGTTTTCAAATGGAGCTATGATGATTTGAAGGTGTATAACACTAAGGTGATCCACCATGTTATCCCTCTCAAGGAAGATCAAAAACCTTTCAAACAGAAGCTGAGACGAATAAACCCCCTTCTACTGTTGTTGATCGAGAAAGAGGTAAATAAACTTTTCGACGCTAAGATTATTTTTTCTTTGCGATTCTCCAAATGGGTAGCTAATTTAGTGCCTGTAAGAAAGAAGAGCGGCGAGATAAAACTATGTGTAGACTTCCAAAATCTAAACAAATTTTCCCTCAAGAATCACTACCCTCTTCCCAAAATGGACTATATCCTGCAAAAGGTGGTGGGGTCCCAGAAAATGTCCATGATGGATGGTTTTTCAGGGTATAATTAGAACATGGTCCACCCAGACGACAGAGAAAAAAAAACTTTCACGACTCCATAGGGAACGCTCATGTACGCTAAGATGCCCTTTGGCCTAATGAACGTCGAAGCAAATTTCCAGAGGGAAATGGACATCGCGTTTACCGATGAAAAAGACAGGTTCATTGTGATCTATCTGGATGAAATCACGATATACTCTGCCTCTGATGAACAAGACCTCGAGCATTTAAAGAACATTTTCCAGAAGTGCAGGAAGTTTGGCATATCGCTGAATCCTAAAAACTCACATTTCAGGGTGGAAGAAGGGAAGTTGTTGGGACATATTATCTCAAGGGAAGGCATCAATATAGACCCTAGTAGGGTGGAAGAAATCCTGAAGATCGACACTTTGCGAAGTAAAAAAAAAGTGCAATCCTTCCTGGGAAAAGTAAACTTCTTAAGGAGATTCATCCCAAATCTGGCAAAGATTATAAAGCATATCACCTGCATTCTCAGGAAGGAAAATGAGATCAAGTGGAACCCAGAGGTCAAGAAATCGTTTGAAGATATCAAGGTGGCATTGCCTAGAGCACCTGTACTATCTAGTCTAGATTTCACGAAGGATTTCATCCTATTTTCATTTGCCTCAGAGCATACAATTGTCAGTGTGTTGTTACAGAAAGACGAACAAGACTTAGAGAATGCTATCACTTATTTTAGCAAGACACTACGGGATGATCCACTAAGGTATGACATCATGGAAAAACAACCGTACACTTTAGTGAAGGCCTTGAAGGAGTTCAGGATGTACATCTTGCATTCCCACGTCATTGCTTATGTGCCCAACAACTCAGTAAAGGATATCCTGACTCAGCCCGACCTCGAAGGAAGGAGGGGTGAGTGGATAGTGGCCATGCTAGAGTATGACTTGGAGATCAAGCCAACAAAATTAATTAAGGGTCAGGGTCTTGCAAATCTAATGGGCGTAGTTGGACTATGACGCAGTGGGAATGAATTTCATTGCTGATATGTCAGAGAGTCCTCAAGAAGATACGGTTGTGCAGGTGTCCCAGGATTTTGTCAATTCGTCGTGGTATGCTGATATCATCTATGTGTTGAATAATATCCAGGCTCCTCCGGGCATTAGTAAGAATAAGGCCAAATTTCTCAAGCTTAAAGCAGTTAATTTCTGCGTCCTGGACAACTCACTCTACTGGAAAGATCCCGGGGGAATGTTGTTGAGATGTTTGCTGGAGAATGATGTGAAGCGGGCCATGGAAGAATTTCAAAAAGGTGATTGTGGGGGACACCATTACTGGAAAAACACTGCGCACAAAATCCTAAGGGCGGGTTACTATTGGCCTACGATCTTCGCATATGTGTACAAAGAAGTCTCCAACTGTCATGAATGTCATATTTTCGACGGGAGAACGAAGCTGCATCCCCTGCCACTAAAGTTGATCTCAGTCGAGGCACCATTCATGCAGTGGGGTTTGGATTTCATAGGGGAAATAAATTCACCATCCTCGGCGCAACACAAATGGATACTCACATCCACTAACTACTTCACAAAATGGATAGAAGCGATCCCCACGAAACACGTTACCGACATAGTCATCATCCAATTCTTGGAGACAAGCATCTTGTCGTGGTTTGGGTGTCCCATCAAGATCATAATAGATAATGTGACTGCATTCAAGTCTAAGAGGATGGAAAAGTTTTGTCAGGATTACAATATAACCCTAGGGCATTCTACAACGTACTACCCAGAAGGAAACATGTTAGCAGAATCCTCGAATAAAATCCTAACCAGGATCATCAAAAGGTTACTGCAGGATAATAAGAAAGATTTCCATAAAAAGCTTATCTACGCACTATGGGCGGATCGGGTTACCACCAATAATTTCATTTCAACGTCGCCTTTCCAGATTTTATACGGCGCAGACGTCATTTTCCCTACTACACTGGGGCTACCCATCAGAAAAATGCTGCAAGAGAAGGATCCTGATCCAAATGATGTGCATAGAAGAATAAACAAGCTAGTTAACACACAACAAATGAGGGAACAAGTGTACAATTGATCACAGCTCCACCAGGAAAAGATGAAGAAATATTTTGACAAGTGTTCCAAGACATAGGATTTCCAGTTGGGTGATCTATTGTTGAGATGGGACGCGAGAAATGAGGACAAAGGAAAGCACGAAAAGTTTGACAACCTATGGATGAGTCCATTCGAAATCGGTGCACATCATGGAAATAATGCTTATTTTCTTGAGGAACTAAATGGAGAATGCATTGGTTGGGGGCCTGTAAATGGTAGGTTTCTCAAACATCATCTGATGAAATAAATTCCTTTTAATTCATCTGTCATTGTAAATAGTCATTTTATTTTTGTGTCAAGTCAGTAGGCCAACAAAAAATTGAGGCCCAAAGTGAAGGCCCTAAATTTTTTCTAAGTTGCGTCGATAGGTTTAGTTGTGTTTTTGTTTTTTATTGCAGTGTTGAAGAGTCGAAATAAGGCCCAATGATCAGGCACCTAGTCTATTGTTTCATGCTACCTCGCGGGGAGGATATCATCCTCGTTGGAGCCAGTTGTTAGTGCCACCAATTTTCTTTCCGTTTAGAGTCAGTTTCAGTTGAGTAATGGCCCATGTGTCCAAACATGTGAAGTCAGGTACGTAGAAATGAAAGGGTCAAAGTTAGCAAGTGGTCGGTTGGCCCTTGGAAATGGGAAGGGATGCCAGAGTCAAAACCATGCATAAACGGTACAGGTATGTCATTTCCAAAAGGTTGGGTACTGTTAAAATTAGTCTCTACGTGCCCCAGGTCGAGTCAAGTAGTTAATGGAAGTCGCGTTGGTAAGTGTTGTAACTATTATCATTCCATCATGAAAGCTGAAGAAATGAAAAATCACGATGTTCGTATCATATATGCGTGTAGCCCTTATCTCTTGTACTTTACACGCATGGATGTGTTATGGAAAATCTGCATTTCTAATCTAAACATCTAGTCTCCATGAATTCAATATTATTTGGCACGATTATTTTCTCCACCCGATCGGTTATAAATCCCAAAGGTTCTTCACCTAGGACAAAATCCCAGAGGTTCTTCACCTAGGACGTTCACGAATTCAGATTCAGGCTCTGTTTGTAAGTTTTCTCACAAGCCAAGGTCGATCAAATTCTCCATCTTGGTTATCCGCTTGATACACTGTGCATAAGACAGATATCGGTCGTGCCATGGAGACCTCTCAGAACATGAAGAAGGGTACACGTAGTGGCAGGATTGCCAGAACCCAGCCCCAGAGCGATTGGGATTCATTTTTGCTCATAACAGGCATCCCCAAAGATGAAAGGGAGATTTTTCCTTCACCTGTGGGAACGACGACATCACACCACGCAGGACTTGGAAAGGAAGAAACTGTGCAGGAAGGAAGGAAGGTTGATGCCTTGTCTCCTCAGCAGTGGATACCTCGAAGAAGAGGCAGAACAAGGAAGAACAAGGAATTTGTGGAAACTCAAATCTGAGATGAGCCGCATGCACGATCGATCACTAAAAAATTACTTATTCGCATCGTTCGCCTGGAGCCTTTAGAAGGTACCAGCCAAGAAAGCGGGAGCAAGACGAGGAGGGTGGATGCATCGAGCTCAAATGATCAAGAGATAGCTCAACAACTGAAGCAAGCAAAGCTATCCATTGCTGAACTGTACCAACAAAACAGGGAGCTGGCGACAAAGATCACAGAAGCATCAGTAGCACAAGGTTGCGAAGGAAACATGACGTGGTTAAAAATACAGCTCCGGGAGGCGCAATATACGATTTTATAGCTACGCTAAGCACAACAGCTATCAGAAGAAAGGAATTCTAGACACTCCAGAGAATGTGAAGCGGTCGAAGATATAGCCTGCAAAACTCTCTCCAGCAAGCAAAAGAAACAAGATTAGCCGAGTTCTTTCTTGCATTCGCAATCAAAAGGAAAATCTTGATAATTTTTGAAGGAAACATCGCCCAAGAAAATTTTCCATTTTGCTAACGGTCGTGACTGTCTACCTCCACCTTCCATGCACATTTCCCCCAACACATGAGCGCGCGGTAGAAATCAAATTTGTTACAATAGAAACGCTTGTCCCCCCAGATACCCGATCGACAAACCAATTCCTCGTGGAAGATTACAAAGATCATGATGTAGCCACTTGTATCTTTGTCTATTTTTGGAAAAAATTCATACGAAGATTTTTGTAACGTAGAACAGTCGATTCCTTAGTTTGTAGAGATAGAAGTTAGAAGATTAGGGTAGCCCAAGCGACACCCTCTTTTATATATTTGATCTTTTCGATGTAAGTCAGGTTGGTTGGGAAATTTAGTATAGATAATAGTTATTGTATGTAATTTGAGTTTGATAGAAACTTAATGCAAAAGTCTTGTAGATTTGATGAAAAGATTCTAATTGTAGCAGTCGGATGTATTGTGCCTCTTTCTTTGCGTACATGCTTCCTGTCATCTTTATTCATATCTTTTTCTGTCTATTTCGAAATGAATTTTCGAACCTGTGGATTCACTACGTAGCACCCCCTATTCGCACCACTTAGACAACATGTTTTCTTCTAAAATTTAACTCTGAATTCACCTGCAACGGTGATCCGAGTTAGTTCCTGTGTTTTCTCCCCACCACACATTATGATTTTGCACTGAATACTGTTGCTCGCTTACCCTTATCCTCTCAAGTTCAATCACCGAGTCATTTGTTTCTATCGCCTTCCTCGAATTGACTCCATAGCCCAAGTCTTACTTTCTTGCGCCAATATAACCAGAACCCATTATATCAAAGGTGTTAAATCTAGCCACTGTTTTAAGAGAAATATCCCGCGCGGAGATTGCGCCTCCTGAGAGAGCCCTCTCTAGATCCGAAAGGCTAGTTTTGGGTCTCAAAGTTGGTTGAAAAAGTTACCTTTGTCATATGTTTATCATTCGAACCGATTTACAAAGTGTTAACACCCATAACAAGAAATCTATGCAGTCATTCCTTGGAAATATTAAATTTGTAAGAATATTTGTCCTGAGCTTTGTTGAAACTATCAAACCCCTCTAGGACATGATAAAGAAAAATGTAGAGTTTAAATGGGGTTCTAAGGAAAAATTCTCTTTTGAAAAAATCAAAGAAAAGATAGCACAAGCTTCGGCATTGATGAGTCCTGACTTCAACAAATATTTTATATTCTATAGATTTTTCTCTGATATTTCATTTGCAGTTGTCTTAACATAGAAGAATTGGGAAGGAAATGAATATCCAAATTTCCTTTATGAGTTCATGATTGCAAGGAGCAGCGCTATACTATCCCGAAGTGGATAAGTAATCTTATGCACTTTATAAACTTGTTAAACATTTCAGACCCTATCTTATCAAATCTAAGACCAAGGTGATAGTACCCTACCCTACTTTGAGAAATATCTTGGTACAAAAGGACTTGGGAGAGAAAATATCTAGCTAGATAATAGCCTTATAAGAATATTACTTGGACATTAATCCTGCTAAGATTGTAAAGGACCAAGGATTATGCAAGTTGGCAGTTGAATTAATAGATGACAGAACACATGAAGATGGGTTTTATCAAGATCAAATCTTATTTGAGAATAAAATATGTTATATCCATGTTAACACTGACAAATGGTATTATGAAATTAAGTACAATTTAACCCATGGATTAGCTCCACATTACATGGAAAAAATGAAGAAAAGGGCTCTTAGGATTAATTTGGCCCAATACCATCTCATATAAGGAAAATTGTTCAGAAAAAACTATAATAGTGTTTGTTACACATCAAAATTACTCACTTCAATAGTGTCGCAAGTGTCATCATTACAAGTGTTGTAAGTGTCGCATCTTGTCTGCAAGTGTCACATCTTGACCACAAGTGTCTCAAGTGTCACAAACATCATACTTCCATCTTGCCTATGTTGTGCCTCTAATGACATCATAAGGACACTTAGGACACCTCAAAGACTAGTTTTGAAGAAGACAAATAAGTTGATAGGGAGTACAAGCCTTTTGTCGCTGAAAGAACCACTCAAAAATGAATTTTGGAGAGGAGCGTTCCCCTACCCATTGTCGGGGAGTGATAGCTCTCCCTGAGCCTCTTTGGGGGAGTGTTTGAGCACCCTGTGTGCCCTTTTGGGGGAGCGCTACCCTTTCTGAGTGAATTTTTGGTTTGTTGGAGGAAATCAAGGGACAATCCCCTCAATATCTGAAGGTAGTTGGGTTCGAATCTTGGATCAAGGGATGATATTAGGGAGGATCCTCAACTGAAGGAGAGGAATCCTCAACTTATCCCAAAGATCTCTCTAGTGGTTGGGCCTCTCCAAAGTTATATAAGGAGGCCTTCTCATGGTGAAAGGAGGGATGAAGATTGAGAATTATACTAGACTTATGATCCTATAAGAAGTATGTCATCAAAGAAATCAGTGTAGATTACTTGAGCAAAGGGGTTGGACAAGGAGAAATGGAAGAAGTTGCTACACCTTCATTAAAGGATTGTAAGTACTTTTACTTGTTCTCATCAATATACCAATGCTTGGCCTGTTTATTTCAAACTTATGTTTGTTCCATATAAGTTTGTCTGTAGTAGATGGATCTATATTTGAGCTAATCTCAGTAGAGTAGGAAGTCCATTGTATCTTTGTTTGTTCTACAGTACCTATCAGGGAGCTCAGGATCGAAGCTCAACTTGGACTTTGCAGGGACAAACGTCGTTAATAAGGTACATATCTTTCTTCTTCTCCTTCGTATGTTAGCTTGATTAGATCTAAAAGGATGTCAATGTCCATGTTAAACACTTTTCTGTCTTGGCCTTAGGAGTCTAGAGACCAAGAGGGAATCCACTTGTCCGTAGGGGGAATTCACCTGTCACAATGTTTTGTTAATATTCCTTGATAATGAGGATGTTGATAAAGTCCTTGCTAAACTACATAATGGTCCAGCTGGAGGGCACTTTGGGGGAGACACAACAACACATAAAATCCTAAGAGCTAGCTACTACTGGCCTATTTTTTTAAAATATTCTCATTCTGATGCAAGAAAGTGTCAGGAATTCCAAAGGTTAGCGAGAAAAGAAAATAATTTGTTTTTCCCCTTCATCCTATTACAATTGAACGCCCATTTTAGTAATGGGGCTTAGATGTGATATGAGAGATAAATCCTAACTCTTCCCAATTGCATAAGTACATCCTTACTACCAAAGATTATTTCACTAGATGGACTGAAGCAATACCTCTAAAGAACGTTAACAAAAATAAGGTGATATATTTCCTGGATTCTTTTATTATAACTAGATTTGGTGTCCCAAAGTCATTGGTTTTTTATAATGCCAAATTTTCTTCTTCTTTAATATTAACTGAATATGCTCTGGAAAGAAATATTAAAAACAAATATTTAGCTAATTGTTACCCTCAAGGGAATGGGCTAGCATAATATACTAATAAGAGTCTAATTAAGATCCTAAAGAGGATTGTAATAGAACATCAAAGAAATTTGCATCTAGCCCTCCCCAATGTCATATGGGCTAATAGAGAAACACCCAAATCTTCTCTGGTAAATTCTCCTATCTTCCTTGTCTATGGGAAAGAAGCCATATTACCTACCCATGTTTTTCTACCTTTATTTCAACTTTCTCAGTCTGTCCAAGATGAGAAATACCCATTAATGCAACAAAGGGTGAACATGTTACTTAAACCTTACGAAGAAAGGGAAAAGGCTAAAAGAAACCTAATGAAACACCAGAAAATAATTAAAAGATTGTTTGATAAGTCATCTAAAGGAAATAAGGACTTCCAAGAAGGTGATCTTGTCCTTAAGTGGGATAAAACAAATGAAATGAAAGGAAAACATACAAAGTTTCAAAATCTCTGGTTAGGCCCAAATCCAACAAAACATTGGGTCAAGAACCTTTAAAATTAGAACAATGGAGGGATATTTGGAGGATCTCCCAGTCAATGGGAAAATGATCAAATGATACTTCCCGAAGCACCTCATGTGATATAGTATTTTACATAGTAGGTTTTCTCTTGATTCTTGTAAATAGTTTTAGAATAAAGTTTCCCGCATCTCTTTCTATTTTCAATTTTGTTTATTTGATTAATTTTATAATAAATCCTTTAATTGATCTGTCATTTCACCCATGCACAAAATATGACTTGTTGGAGATTGTGTTACAGAACAAATGCTCATCTTGTGTCTGAATAACTATTCAGGTGCTCAAGAAGTGAGAAAGATGCCTTGCATTTTTATTGAAACTGTTAGAACATAATAGGTGTTTTCACTAAATGGGAAGGATTCCTGATGCTCTGTTTCTGAGAAAACCCCAGACTATGGATGAAGTGACTACAAGTACTTTAAATTTATAGACTATTTGTTATCTATGTGATCACTCTCACACTCAACTCATGATCCTACAAGATAGAGAACAAGTGATAACTACAAGTGTCTTCTCGATAATATTTGTGAGACCTCCCCACTTTTTACATGAACATAAAATATTATCAGGAATATTCATGGAAAGGACCCATGAGGATGAATACTGATTGATACCAACATATCAAAGAAACTCTTGTATCACCTCACTTCTTAGAAACCCCTTATGCAGAAATGTTACATATATTACAAATATGAAGGGTGAAACTTAAAGATTAAACAACTAGGAAGTTGAAAGCACCAATGATTGTGTGGGAAGTATAAGTAAACACATCAGAGCTATGGATGCTCACTGGTAGTGGGGGTATTATTTTATGATACCAAGGTAACTTCGTCAGGGCTATGGATGCTCACTGGCAATGAAGCAATACCGGGAAAGAAGAGACAAGGAACACATATCGGTCTATAAACAGACAAGAAAACACTTTTTTGGTGTCCAACTCCCATATTTCTAAACTAAGTTAACTAATCCCATCCCCAATTTTCTCACAGAAATTGTTCTGAATATCATCCAATTTGTATCACCTTCTCATTTTTCAGTAAGAGCAAGTGATGTGGGGTCCACGGTACAGATGGAATTGTAATTTTTCACAATATATTAAGATATGATGTAGATAATATGGAGGTCGATATGGAGCAAATATAATTGTTTCTCCGAACAATTTTCCATTTGTTGTGACATCCACAACAACCCACTGAAATCCTTTAGCTTAGAGGATTCTAGTGGGTACCCACCTATCGAAATTTTAACAAGGTATTTCTCACTATTAATGCGACTAGATATTCATTTATAATACTACCTTATGTACATAATCTCAGAAGTTGATATAAGGAAATAATTACCAATACTAAACCCTTCAAGATATATTGATTAATGACCCATTTTTTTATCTTCACTCAAGTCATGAATCTTCTCGGGACCCCCCTTTACATTAATGCAAATCTCCTCACTTGTATGACCCTTGTTTGAATGTCGTTGGGCCTTCCTGTTGAAAGACACACTATTTATATCCCCTGACCCCTTCTTCTGATGATGACACTACTTCGACAGTATTGTTGGGAGTCAATATCTTTGGATCACCTTACCAAGAAAACATGCCTTCATCGAGAAATATTCCAACGATGATACCTAAGTCAATGTAAGGACCATATGCTTTTTAAATCATCCCTTTTCCATGCATACATACCAAGAGGATATTACCCCTCAAACTTTTGTAAATTGATCATAGTAAGACTGAAAAGTTGGACCCCTCTCTCTTTATCTCATCTGACCTACACATTCTTTTAATCAATGCACTCTTCCCAAGACAAGACCTCTTTTCATCATTGGGGTAGATAACAGACACTTCTCTGTATCTCCCAACGTCTCCTCTTGAAAAATATTTGGAAGAAAAAAAGGTACACAAATGAAGGCGTTTATTTTGGTGCATACATGTCAGAAGGGGATTGGTCCTTAAACCTATCAAAAACCAATCGTTGTACCATGTGTAAAGTGGGTCCCTAACACAACCCTACACTCTAACCTAATTGAACCAAGTATTTATCGCAATATTATGTGCTATGTGGCCTCATTTCATTATAACATATTTTCAAAGATGACCATTTCGTCATTGGGGAATGAAACAAAATTACTCTCTTCATGATCAATTAGACTATCTTGATGATGAAACTAGCCAATCTTTATGGTTATGAATTCGACTCATCGACACCTCGTAATTTTATCTTTTGATTCCTCCTCTGACGATATCGTGACTTTGTAAAGCTCACCTTCCACGTTTCCCTCTTACATGCGACAATTCGAGAAAATTGATAAAGTAAACAAATAAATAAAATGGTAATTGATATTGGCTATATGAATGCATTAATACATAACAACTTGCCAATTAATTGGTTACCTACACTCCTAACATATTTATCGAGGGAAAAAACATTTTATAAAAGTTAATCGTCATCGTAAGATTTTGATTCCTTTAATCATTTAAAAAATAGTTCTCTATCAAACCTCTCGATGACGACTTAATCAAAAAGCATGTCCCTGATATCCCCGACCCTATACCTACGATGACACACCAATGGTAACAAACACAAAGTATTTTCGAATAATTAATGGAGGTCATACGTCTCTGATCAAGCCAACATTGTAATGCGCTTAACATTTATTACATAGGGTTTAGGGAAAAATTGTAAAATATAATATTTTTGTTAAGTTATAATCAACATCTTGTTTATCCATGTGAAACATGTGAAAGTGTAAGTGCTCAGAAAGTGGTAAGCCAAATAAGTTCAAACTTGCTATGAAGCCTTAAGAAAATAGGTATGTATGCTATCCATTTTAAATTTTATACTTTCTGTAACTATTTAGTAGGTGTATAATTTTTGGTCTTCTGTGCAACAATATACCTAGGCAAGATGTCTCGTATGAAGACTAGGAAAGTGAAGAACCTNATTCGAGAAAATTGATAAAGTAAACAAATAAATAAAATGGTAATTGATATTGGCTATATGAATGCATTAATACATAACAACTTGCCAATTAATTGGTTACCTACACTCCTAACATATTTATCGAGGGAAAAAACATTTTATAAAAGTTAATCGTCATCGTAAGATTTTGATTCCTTTAATCATTTAAAAAATAGTTCTCTATCAAACCTCTCGATGACGACTTAATCAAAAAGCATGTCCCTGATATCCCCGACCCTATACCTACGATGACACACCAATGGTAACAAACACAAAGTATTTTCGAATAATTAATGGAGGTCATACGTCTCTGATCAAGCCAACATTGTAATGCGCTTAACATTTATTACATAGGGTTTAGGGAAAAATTGTAAAATATAATATTTTTGTTAAGTTATAATCAACATCTTGTTTATCCATGTGAAACATGTGAAAGTGTAAGTGCTCAGAAAGTGGTAAGCCAAATAAGTTCAAACTTGCTATGAAGCCTTAAGAAAATAGGTATGTATGCTATCCATTTTAAATTTTATACTTTCTGTAACTATTTAGTAGGTGTATAATTTTTGGTCTTCTGTGCAACAATATACCTAGGCAAGATGTCTCGTATGAAGACTAGGAAAGTGAAGAACCTGAAAGTTACCAGGTATGCACCTATTTCTAGTCTAGACTCTCTTACTATTACATATACTAATTTCCTCGACAGAAGGGATCACTACGCGAGGTACCATGAAATATATCATATTTTTCAAAATGAGGAGTACTCATTTGATGACGAAGACATTTTTAATATTAATTTGCATTCTGCATCATATTTCATCACAAAATTGTTCATGAGGATGAACCACATTAGTTTGGTCCAAAATGTCGATTTAAAAATGGATGTGAAATATCCGAAAATTTCTTCAAACAATGTTGTGTGATATGGACCTTTAAATCCATAGAAATGATAAATTCTTCAAAGAAATCCTCAGAATTTCATCTCAAAGGTTGGAATGAGGGTAGACAAAAAAAAAATGAGAATTGTAAGAGCCTTGCAACCTCGTACAAATCTCTCTCATAGTTGAGCCTTCCTTAAACTCAAAGGGTATTATAGAAAGTTTGGCACAATTTAACCTTGCCTATGGAAGTGTTGACGAAATAAACTATGTGTGTTTTAGACACTAGAATGTTAAGACATCTTTAAGTTGTTGAAAGACAAGTTTATAAACATAGTGACACCAAGGTTCTAGATTGGGACAAGGCATTCCATGTATGTGTATTAATGCTTCAGGTCCAACAATTGATGAATCATGCAATATTGAGAAAAATGTATTAATCATTTGATTGTGTTTGTTAGTAGAAAGTTGTCATCAACTTAAAACTACACTAACATAGATTCATTTTAACCCCAGATCTATCAAGCGTGGAGAGATGAAATCTCTCAAGATGTAAACCTTTAACCTTTCATCAAGTTTTGCGCACGCGTGCACACACACACACACACACACACACACATATTAAGGCGATTTTATTTTCATAATTATTATTAATTGAGTCGACTTTATTATTAAAATAATTATAATTATAACACAACACTTAACACTTTACACCTCAACATCTCTCCCATACTAAGTTGTAGAGCACCTTTCAATACAATAACAATTGAAAGAGAAGCATTGGAAATTATAATGATGATCATTAACGTCCATTAACAACTTACTACGCTATCCAAACCTAAATGTGGAAGATTGCTACACTAGTAAAAAATGGCAGCTATGGGATTTGCACCCACACCCTTTCGAGCTAGTTTAAGTTAATCCTAAAATACTGCAAAGTTTAGAATAACCACCTATATAAGTCTATTTTAGCCATAAGTACTAGATACATAAAACAAATCCCAACTTATTGTTACACCCACACTCTTTCGAACTAGTTTAAGTTAATCCTAGAATACCCAAAAATTTAGAATAACCACCTATACAAATCTAGTTTAACCATAAGTATTGGATACATAAAACAAGTGCAAACTTATTGTTGAGGGATATAATTTAGAAGCTAAATAAGGTTTCAGGTCACCTTGGATCCTACTAGGTACCAAAAGTTATAAACTCACGTTGATGGAGCTATTAAAAGTAATCCAAGTAAATATATTGACAAATATATTTAGGTAAGAGAAGTTTACGATAGTGTTGCTTTACCTTGTGGTTAACAACCACACACTCTAACCAACTGAGCTATTCCAGCTTTAAAACTTTAACTTTGTTGTTGACACCCACGTGCTATAACCAACTGAGTTATTCCAGATGGAATATTACAGTGCAGAATTTTCATGAACATACTTTCATAGAATGATAAAACAGAGTTAACAATCAAGACAAATAGAAGCCACGTCTGATGGAGAAATTCATATCAGTGCCCAATATCAATCCTGGGACCTCTGAGTTATCATATTCATGTATTGGTTTTATGGTGTAGTGGTTAGTCTGATCATTTTCCAGATCTTAAATTGCCAAGAAGCAAAGTGATTCACGAATAAATCATCCACTCACAAGGTTGTTCTGAGATCTCTTCAAATCCAAAAAAATCTCTAATCATTTGCCAAATCCAAAATTGTCAAGAAGCAAAGGAATTCAGGGATAAATTATCCACTCACAAGGTTGTCCCGAGATCTCTCCAAATCTAAAATAGAAGACACTTCTGATTGGGAGACTCATATCAGAGCCAGGTTTCAATCCTGTGACCTGTGGGTTATGGGCCCACCATGCTTCCGCTGTGCCACTCTGATGGTAGATAGAAAGAAACCGAGTCTCTTCAAATCCATAAGTAGAAGCCAATCTGATGGAGAGATTCATATCAGAGCCAGGTTTCGATCCTGGGACCTGTGGTTTATGGTCCCACCACGCTTCCGCTGCGCCACTCTGATGGCGGATGGAAAGAAACTGAAATAAACAAAAACTCAAGGGTAATAGTCACTTTTTATTATTATTACCTCACGATACATATATGGTATCTCCGTTGTCGTCTAGTCCATTTAGGATACCTGGTTTTCACCCAAGCGACCCGTGTTCAAATCCTGGCAACTAAAAACAAGCAAAGTGATCATTTGCCTGATCTTAAATTGCCAAGAAGCAAAGTGATTCACGAATAAATCATCCACTCACAAGGTTGTTCTGAGATCTCTTCAAATCTCTAATCATTTGCCAAATCCAAAATTGTCAGCAAAGGAATTCAGGGATAAATTATCCACTCACAAGATTGTCCCAAGATCTCTCCAAATCTAAAATAGAAGACACTTCTAATTGAAAGAGTCATATCAGAGCCAGGTTTCGATCCTGTGACCTGTGGGTTATGGGCCCACCACGCTTCCGCTGTGCCACTCTAATGGTAGATAGAAAGAAACCGAGTCTCTTCAAATCCATAAGTAGAAGCCACATCTGATGGAGAGATTCATATCAAAGCCATGTTTTGATCCTGGGACCCGTGGATTGTTATGATCCTGGGACATTTTTTCAAAGGTTTTTTTTTTCCAATCGGAAAATTTCTCTATTATATAAATTATATAATATATGTTCTAAACACGAGGTTACAATCTCAGTTACAAAGTAGATTTTATAACTTTCCTCTTTTGTAGTCTTTCAACCAGTAAAGTGAGAGAGTTATAAAAAAGAAGAAGCGGCAAGGTGAAAATCTATGAGTGAAATAACTGTATAGTGAGTGAAATCAGGATTGTTGAGTGGATATTTTTTAGAAAAGTAATAGAGTCCTAAGATCAATATGAAAATCCAACTTTCATTACAGGAAAGTCCGCTTAGGAGGGAGGAAGATCAACTGATCTTGGCACAAGGATAGAGATAGAGGGGGTCCCTCATGGCCATCTATCCAGAGATGGTAAGATACGTTTCTCGCTTGTGCTTGGAGCGCTTCCTTTGAGAGATGATCACAGCAGAGTTTTATTATTATCACCGGTATATGTGAAGTTTTATTGTGCTCTCGGTATATGTGATTGTAGCTGATTTTTTTGAAATTTTGTTGTAGTAGTCTAAGTCTGTCCTTCCATGCCAAGAGGGAGATTGTTTGGAGTTCTCCCCTGCCGCTCAACTGCTCAATGGCAATTATGGAATCCCCAAGTACCTGAAGGGTTTTGATGTATAGTTTGGAAGCTAAGTATAGTGTGGCCCAGGCACCCAAAAGTTCTTGCCCTGGTATTGGTGCCCGAGTCACAGTTGATAGTCCATTTGCAGAAGGTGTTATGAGTGATTTTAATTAGTCTTCCAGCTCTACTCTGTGACCCATTTGAGAGCGTTTCTCCATCAAACCAGGCTGTAGTGATGTCATCAAATTCATGTATCTTCAATGTGAGTTGTGGTCTTGACTTGGAGGCGTGAGAAATCATTCCAAGAATTGAAGATGCCAAGTGCTTGGTAGGCTGCAACACTTGCAAATGGAGTCTCATTGTTAAAAATGGTGTTGTTCCTTTCAAGCCAAATTATGGCAGGGAGATGCATAAGGTTGTGATCTTTTTGTGCCCAAGATCCAAAGTAGTACGAGAGGTTATTCCCATCCCAGGTGGAGGTGAGATTTAGCGGTAGTTTTATTTTGAGCCAAACCTGTCTAGTGTAGATGCACTTGATAAAAATATGAGCTGTTGTTTTTGAGTCTGATCGGAAAAGATGACAAAGACTAGGACCGGTCCAGCCTTTTTTAATGAGGACGTCCCATGTATTCAGTTTGTATTCAGTCAATAGCCAATAATATTTTTTACATTGGGCGGAATGCGCCAGTTCCAGATGCGTTTTCTCCAGGCTCGTATATTGGAGTGCCATTGTGTATTAGTTATTGCAGCATATACATTTTGTGCAGAGAGGATGCCCAAATGATCGCCCCCCGACCAATGGAGTTGGTCTTGTGAATTCGTGAGGTGGATACCCAAGTGTGTGAGAGCTGTACAAACAGAGTTCCAAGCGCGAGCTAAATCCAGATTGAGACCAAGTGATGCTTCTTCAAGGATTAATACGCTTTGACCTATGCAAACTAATAGCCCTTGTAAATAAATTTATTAAATTGATAACTTATTCTATATGGATAACTTAGTCTATTGTTGATAAGTTCAATACCATGAATGAATATCATTCTTGGATATACTTGAGATGACCACCTAGATCAATACTTTCCTAATGGGGAATTACTCGTTATCTTAAATTTAATTTTCTTACTCTCCTTTATATTCACAAAGACTATATTAGTTTCTCAGTTGTTCTCGGATACTTTGTTTTTTTAGCTGTATGAAAAGGTTCACAAAGACTATATTAGTACACTACATGTGTCTATATATATGCACTAAAAATGTGTCATCAAAAGTTTAGAAATAAGTCATTGTAATGTTAGAAACAAGTGATTAAGAATTTATTCAGATCCGTTAAAGATCCAATTGATCCCACAAATAGAAAAGGTGTTTATATGATTCCATGTTCATGTGGAAAATCTTATGTGGGTGAAATTGGTCGCTCGGTGAAAATTAGAATAAAAGAGCATGTTGTTGATATTAGGCATAACTGTGTTCATTCGCCAGCCCTAGTCGAGCACTCAGACAAAACTAAGAATCATATTTGCATTGAAAAAACCAAGATTTCAGTGACAATGGATCATCAATTCAATAGAAAATTTAGGGAAGCTATTGAAATTGAAAAGAGACCTGATAATCTCAATAGAGATGATGGTTGAAAATTGATAATCTCAATAGAGATGATGGTTGAAAAATAAGCAAGCTATTGAAATTGAAAGGAGACTTGATAATCTCAATAGAGATGATGGTTGAAAATTGATAATCTCAATAGAGATGATAGTTGAAAACTAAGCAAAAGTTGGATCCCAACTTTATCCTTTAGCTCGTTAAAGACATTAAGTGAGGCCCTAAACAAGCTCCTAGCTAGGGATTCGACCCTGTAACCGCATTCAAGCAAACAACGACACTCATCCACTTAAGCTAACCCACCTGGCTAACTTTATCCTTTAATTAGTTTCTTAGCTTAGTGTCTAGTGTGTATGTTAACACTAATATTAGTAGATAGTGTTACTTATGATAAGGTTTTTGTGTTAACACTAATATTAGTATATAATGTTACTTATGATAAGGTTTTTGGATGTTAGTGGAATGCTATTATAATAAATTTTGTTGTTTGTTCACCAAATCCAATCATAAATTTTTTAATATAATAGGTTTTATGAATTTTATAATTATAATAATTAATATACTTTCCTTTATCACATATAAATAATAATAATAATGGTTATTAGGTATTAATTTGATCATATTATAAAAGTAAGTTTAAAATTAGTATATTTTCATGCATAATTATTATATTTATAATAAATAAATTCATAGCCGATTAGTGTTTAAATATAAGCCAATCACATATTAGTTTTCAAAAGACATTTTTAATATTAATTCGCATTCTGCATCATATTTCATCACAAAATTGTTAATGAGGATGAACCACATTAGTTTGGTCCAAAACGTCGATTTAAAAATGGATGCGAAATATCCGAAAAATTCTTCAAACAATGTTGTGTGATATGGACCTTTAAATCCATAGAAATGATAAATTCTTCCAAGAAATCCTCAGAATTTTATGGAAACATCATCTCAAAGGTTGGAATGAGGGTAGACAAAAAAAAATGAGAATTGTAAGAGCCTTGCAACCTCGTACAAATCTCTCTCACAGTTGAGCCTTCCTTAAACTCAAAGGGTATTATAGAAAGTTTGGCACAATTTAACCTTGCCTATGGAAGTGTTGACCAAATAAACTATGTGTGTTTTAGGCACAAGAATGTTAAGAGATCTTTAAGTTGTTGAAAGACAAGTTTATAAACATAGTGACGCTAAGGTTCTAGATTGAGACAAGGCATTCCATGTATGTGTATTAATGCTTCAGGTCCAACAATTGATGAATCATGCAATATTGAGAAAAGTGTATTAATCATTTGATTGTGTTTGTTAGTAGAAAGGTGTCATCAACTTAGAACTACACTAACATAGATTCATTTTAACCCCGTATCTATCAAGCGTAGAGAGATGAAATCTCTCAAGGTGTAAACCTTTAACCTTTCATCAAGTTTTGCGCACGCGTGCACACACACACATATTAAGGCGATTTTATTTTCATAATTATTATTAATTGAGTCGACTTTATTATTAAAATAATTATAATTATAACACAACACTTAACATTTTACGCCTCAACATCTCTCCTTAACAACTTACTACTCTATCCAAACCTAAATGTGGAAGATTGCTACACTAGTAAAAAATGGCAGCTATGGGATTTGCACCCACACTCTTTCGAACTAGTTTAAGTTAATCCTAAAATACTCAAAAGTTTAGAATAACCACCTATACAACTCTAGTTTATCCATAAGTACTAGATACATAAAACAAATCCCAACTTATTGTTACACCCACACTCTTTTGAATTAGTTTAAGTTAATCCTAGAATACCCAAAAGTTTAGAATAACCATCTATACAAATCTAGTTTAACCATAAGTATTGGATACATAAAACAAGTGCAAACTTATTGTTGAGGGATAGAATTTAGAAGCTAAATAAGGTTTCAGGTCACCTTGGATCCTGCTAGGTACCGAAAGTTATAAACTCACGTTGATGGAACTATTAAAAGTAATCCAAGTAAATATTTTGACAAATATATTTAGGTAAGAGAAGTTTAAGATAGTGTTGCTTTACCTCGTGGTTAACAGCGACACACTCTAACCAACTGAGCTATTCCAGCTTTAAAACTTTAACTTTGTTGTTGACACCCACGTGCTATAATCAACTGAGTTATTCCAGCTGGAATATTACAGTGCAGAATTTTCATGAACATACTTTCATAGAATGATAAAACGGAGTTAACACAACTGTGTTTTCTTATATGCACATACCAACAATCAAGACAAATAGAAGCCACGTCTGATGGAGAAATTCATATCAGTGCCCAATATCAATCCTGGGACCTCTGAGTTATCATATTCATGTATTGGTTTTATGGTGTAGTGGTTAGTCTGATCATTTGCCAGATCTTAAATTGCCAAGAAGCAAAGTGATTCACGAATAAATCATCCACTCACAAGGTTGTTCTGAGATCTCTTCAAATCCAAAAAAATCTCTAATCATTTGCCAAATCCAAAATTGTCAAGAAGCAAAGGAATTCAGGGATAAATTATCCACTCACAAGGTTGTCCCGAGATCTCTCCAAATCTAAAATAGAAGACACTTCTGATTGAGAGACTCATATCAGAGCCAGGTTTCGATCCAGTGACCTGTGAGTTATGGGCCCACCACGCTTCTGCTGTGCCACTCTAATGGTAGATAGAAAGAAACCGAGTCTCTTCAAATCCACAAGTAGAAGCCACATCTGATGGAGAGATTCATATCAGAGCCAGGTTTCGATCCTGGGACCTGTGGGTTATGGGCCCACCACGCTTCCGCTGCGCCACTCTGATGGCGGATGGAAAGAAACTGAAATAAACAGAAACTAAAGGGTAATGGTCACTTTTTATTATTATCACTTCACGATACATATATGGTATCTCCGTTGTCGTCGAGTCCATTTAGGATACCTGGTTTTCACCCAAACGACCCGGGTTCAAATCCTGGCAACGAAAAACAACATTTTATATCTTCCTGTTCAATTCGCGGCAACAAAACTCAACTTTTTATTACTCTTTTGCTCTGTGAACACGATTACATATGGTTGTTGGAATAGTTCACTCAGTTAGAGCGTGTGGTTTTTTAACCGCAAGGTCGGAGGTTTAACTCCTATCACTTTTCACAATATTTATATTTGATGTTGGGCTATGTTGTGATTTTAAATTAGAGAATTATTATTATTATTAATGAACTTTATTTGTGAAGATAGTTTATTTACTTGGTAATATTTTTGTTTTTTTATTTTACAATTTTTTTTTTTTCTTCTATCATGAAACAACATATTATTAATACAGTACCATTTTTAAGATATGTATATTTGATGTTTGTCTATATTGATTTTAAATAAGAAAATTATTATTATTATTAATTGATTTTATGTGTGAAGATAGTTTATTAGTTTGGTAATATTTCTATTTTTTCAATATATAGTTTTGGTTTTTTCCTCAATCTTAATAAGACAACACAATATATTGTTAGTTCAAACTATTTTAAAAAATATTTACAAATACAACTTTTATATTTATATATTTTTTTCACTAAAAATATTTACAAATATAATTTTGATAGCTTTTTATATTTATATATTTTCTTCGTTAAAATATTGATAAGACAACATATTGTAAGTTTAAATTATTTAAAAAAAAATTTATAAATACAATTTTTATAGCTTTATATATTTATATATTTTCTTCATTAAAATATTTTCACACATTTTCATTGCTTCTTATTTCTAGCAATATTGACATCAATGTGAAGATATTTCACAAATATTTTGAGAATGCTCATAGCTCTTTTTTTCTTTGCTTCATCCCCATATCAAGATTAAGGAGACTTATCATTTTTATCATTAATGCATGGAACAACATTTTTAACACTAGGTGTGGGATTCTTAAGAAAACTAGGAAGAAGGTAACATAATTTTTGTTATCATCAAACTTATGCATTAGGAATTATTCTCTAACATCCCACTCTTTTATGCATTTTCACATGGTTTGAGAGATAAATTGAAGAATCAATAACTTCAATAAACATAACATACTTGGCAGTTTTGATGAGTAATTTTATTTAGTTTTGTGTTTCTATGGATCTTGGGAAAACATATTAACTTAAATGATAAGCAATTGATGTAGTCATGCTAGATTGTCATGTTACTAGATGCCTATAATGCAAGTAGAGTCTCTTCATTACTTTTATAGTATTTTGATAGAATTATCACCCTTCAAGAATGACCTCAAGATCTATTACAATTTCTTCTTTTCTAATGATATTTAGAATAAACTACTACAATTTCTTTTTTTTTAATGAGATTTAAAATGAACATGACTCTCATGGTTAAACAAAATTAAAATACGCTCAAAATATAAATATAAAATTTCATCATACAGATAACTAGAATATATATATATATATTTTTTTAATTGATTTTGTGATGTTTCTAAAGTTTATATTGTCATTGTCTAAAGTTTTATATCATCCACAACACGTCGGATCAGAAGAGCCGCCGACCAAATCAAGAAAATACTCGACAGCAGCTATGAATTCTCAGGTCGAACCCCGCCTTGGCCAATTCCCCAATGCCCCGACATTGGCGAACCCAGTGCTGATATATTAATCCCTTCCAAGCTACCCCTTCCCGGAGAACCCTATTCCCCGCAACGAGACCTCCAGCGCTCCGTCGCTCTCGTCATCAATTTCACAGATTTCTCCTACCCTACTTCCTCCGACTGGGAAACCCTAGGCGTAAAGCTCGTCAAGTATCCCTGCAGAGGGCTCCCCGACAACGGAACCGTGAACTCCTTCGTCTACGAGACCATGCGTTTCGTTCGCTATCACCAAGACAGAGCCCAGACACCGAGGCAGATTCTGGTTTACTCCACGCACGGTTACAACCACACAAGCTTCATGATCGTTCACTACTTGCTTCGTAGCATGATCTGTTCCAGCGTAGCGGAGGCGCTCGGGGTCTTCGCGTCGGTGAGGCCACCGGGCGTTTACAAGCCACTCTATGTCGATGCTCATGTTCTCGTTCTACAATCAGAGAAAACCGATGTCGGAGCCCGTTTTCACCTGCCCAGAATGGTGCGCCGCCGACAACGACGACAACCTGGATTTGTTCGACTTGTCGACGGCGCGACCCACTTCGACATTGTCGGAGAACGACGTGCTTGGCGACCCAATTCCTTTGTCTCAGCAATATTATATGCAGAAGCAATGTTGTATGAAGCTTGGAATATCAGTGAATTCGGGGTTTGATATACGGTTTCCCGGATCCGAGCCTGTGTGTTTGGATCGGGAAGGATTGGGTTTATTGAGGAAGAATTATTACTACCTGTCATGGAAGGCTGACGGATGTCGATACATGATGCTTATCAAGCGCGATGGGTGTTATTTGATCAACACGAAGTTCGAGTTTCGAAGGGTTCAACTTTGTTTTCCCAGGAGAAGAAGCCCTAACGATACCCATCACATTACTCTTGTCGATGGCGAGATGGTCATCGATGATAACGCTGGGAATCGAGTAAGAAGGTATTTGGTTTCTGATCTCTTGATTCTTAATAGGGAAGCCATGACAGACTTTCCTTTCTCTGAGAGGTGGAGGTTGATAGAAGAAGGGTTGATTCAACCACGACAATCAGATAGCAAGGCAAACTGACATTATGATTATGGAATGGAGGCATTTGGCGTCATGAGGAAGGACTTCTGGATGTTGTCTACAGTTAGAAAACTGTTACAGAAATTCATTCCCAAGCTTCCTCATAGAGCAAGCGGTATTGTCTTTCGGTGTTGGGACGATCCATATGCTACACACAACCATGATCGTCTTTTTCACTGGAAGCTTCTTGACAGGCACTCTGTGAACTTCCTTTTTGAGTTGGAGAATGAGCCCAGTTTATACCTGTGGGACGATGGTAGGAAGAGAAAGCTGGAAGGCGTTCATGTGACTTTTGGAGACGGCCATGAGCCATGGGAGTTTTCAGGGAAAATTATTAGGTGTTCTTGGAAGGCCATTCAAGAGACATGGGAGTTTATCAGTGTCGTAAGAGACAAACTTGTTCCAGACAGATGGTGTAAATATTTGACTGTGCAGAAAGACATCCAAGAAGATTGATCAGGATGAACTTCTGAGTGAGATTGACAAAATTGTTCAGTTTCCAATTTACGTTGATAAAATGTACCCAAAAATGGAGAGTGAAAGTGGATTACCATCCCTAGCTTCCATTCATAAAATGCAACTAGAAATGCAAGATGCCACTCGATTACCATTACCAATTCCCACTCATAAAATGCACCCAGAAATGCTAGATGCAAGTGGATTACCATCACCAACTCGTCAGAACACATTTAATAAATATTAAATATCAAAATGTTTACTAATAGTAATTTTGAACCTTCACATTTTTACATGATATTGAATTCTTTTAGTATTTCCACATTACCCTATTACTGAATCTCATCAAGAGGGGATAAGAGAGTCAATCCATAATTACTCCAATTATTATTGGAAAGTTCCTAATGATCTCTCTTTTAATCAAGACCATTGAACTAACTTCCTCTGAACCTTCTAGATGCTCTAAACCTTCTAAATGGAGAATTGTTAAAAGTCTACTTGCAAGCAATATTTTTATGATAAAATATTCCTTTACTTCTAATGTATTTTTTATTACTCATTTGAAATCTAACATAATAATTTTCAAAGATATAATGAGACATCACTAAATCCATTTATATTGTGAAATCTATTTAAAAAGGTTTTATAATTTATTTAAAAGGGTTTCATAATTTATTTAAAAGGGTTTCATATGAGAGATCTATTTATAAGTTGTTTTAATAACATTTTTTTCATTATATTATATTTATAATGTGAAATTTATTTACAAAAGGTTTCATATTGAGAGATCTATTTTTAAGGAGTTTTAATAACATCTTTTTTCATTTTATTTTAGAGATTCTATTTAACAAAATTTATCTAATCATGATGAAGTTTGAGTTTAGACTAGTTTCATAGAAAAATAAATGACTAAATTTATTATAGGACATTTCCATATAATTGTACATTATTTCATGATTATGTTATATGTTTTCTTTTCTTTTGGTGAAATAATACTCATTTATTAATTGTGATTAGTGTCCAACTATATATCATGCGTATTTAGTATGGTTATGGTATATGTTTTTGTTTTTTCCTTTTTTTCTTTTGGTTAAATAATACTCATTTATTAATTGTGATTTGTGATTAGTATCAACTATACATCATGCATATTTATTTTCTAATTGCATTATATTAGTAGATTTTAAATCATTTTGATTTATTTTCATGATAAAATTTGTTGATGGTTGGTTTCATTTCTTCTCTTAAAGGATTTAGAAAGATATTAAAATTGTGGTGATTTATAAATCAACTCTAGAGCAACACTTAGAGACAAGTGGATAAAAAAACTCCTATTAAATTAGGTCCAAACCTCATTAATGTGTTAAACCTTAAGTGAGTTCTCATTTCTCTCCTATACTTTTTTATTAATATGTTAAACTTTAAGAGAGTTCTCATTTTTCTCCTACCTATTATTAAGTTGTAATTGTCTTAATTGATATCCTTTATAAATGCTCTAATAATGGAGCTCTACTTCTTTTCGATGTATTATTTTACCTATTATTAAGTTTTAATGTTCTTAATTGATCTTCTTTGTAAGTTCCCTCTTATCTTGATAGTGTCCTTCAACTCTACATTTTCATAGAATGTTGTTTTCATCCTAAAAGTTTTAGATATTGGTTATTTGAGAAGACACACATTCTCACATAGAAATAAAATAAAAAATTATAAATGAGGAAATGCAAGATAATAGAAGTGATAATGAGTTTCATCAATTTTCTAAGAACTTGAAATAGCTATCACTCATTTTTTAACTTAAAATGTTGTCTTTATTAATCTTACACATTAAATCTTAGCAATAAAAGTTATTATCTATATTTCACAACCAACCACATATATTTCTCAATAAATTTGATTCATTACTCACTAATTCTTTTATATGCAAACACTTTTTACTACCTATGAATTGACATAGTAGTTTCCATTTTCATACACTTCACTTGGTTAAACTATTTTTGATTTTGGTGTCATCATAGTATTTTTAAAGTATTCTCTATGCTTAAATTTGTCATGATGTTAGCCATATAAATATACTTTAAGATTTAATTTTTGAGGGAACCATGAAAATACTTAAATATATGTATAAATATACTTTAAGATTTAATTTTTGAGGGAATCATGAAAATACTTAAATATATGCCTCATGCTTGTATGCCTCAAATTAACATTGAAATTCATCATGAACCAAATCTTCATTTTTAAGGATTTTTTTTAAGCAATATTTTTAAGAATTTTTTTATGTCCTCACATCTTTTGTATTTATCCATACAAAGATATACTTGTTATTTTTTTAAATATAATCTAAATTTTAATTTCTCATAAAACTATGATCATATTTATGTATGAATAAACTATATCCCTCTACACCTTAAATTAGTATTAAAGTTTATAACCAATCAAATTCATCATTACACAACTATTTACCCAAAAAACTATATATTTATATAACTTATCCAAAAAATATAATTTAGAACTTATTTTATAATCTTGCATACATAAAAAAAAAAAAATTCAACCTTCAATGTTGCATACATAAGATTTTCCACCTTCCATATGTATTTTATGGATTCGTAACCTCACTCCATAAAAACTTATATGCACAATCCTTTAATCTCTATGTAATTTATGAATTAATATTTTTTTGTTTTAGAACATATTGTTAATTATATATCTCCCTTCTTTCATCTATATCAAAAAATTCCTTATCTTTCTGGATCCCTATGTAAAGCACTCATAACATTAATGCGGGTCATCTATTTATGATATAAAATTATTTTTATTAAAAATCTTTAATCATATTATATAAATAAAATTTAAATATTTTTATTAAATATTATAAAAACTTAAAAATATTATAAAAACTTAAAAGTTTATTAACTTTTCATGTTAATATGGTTTTATAATGCAAAATGTGTATCATTTAGTTAAAATATGTAACCTTTTATATTGATCATATTATATAATTAATTATTTTTTTACAACTCACATACATGGTTGCAACACTTGTAGATGGAGTCCCATTGTTAAAAATGGTGTTTTTCCTTTAAAGCCAAATCGTCCAACAGATTATGGTAGGGAGATGCATATTATGGCAGGGAGATGCATAAGTTTGTGCTCTTTTTGTGCCCAAGATCCAAAGCAGTCTGAGAGGTTAATCCCATCCCAGGTGGAGGTGAGATTTAGCGCTAGTTTTATTTTGAGACAAACCTGTCTAGTGTAGATGCACTTGATAAAATTATGATCTGTTGTTTCCAAGTCTGATCGGAAAAGATGACAAAGACTAGGACCAGTCCATCCTTTTTTAATGAGGATGTCCCATGTATTCAGATTGTGTTCAGTCAATAGCCAGGCAAATTTTTTTACCTTGGGCGGAATGCGCCAGTTCCAGATGTGTTTTCTCCAGCCTCGTATATTGGAGTGCCATTGTGTATTAGTTATGGCAGCATATGCATTTTGTGCAGAGAGGATGCCGAAATGATCGCCCCCCGACCAGTGGAGTTGGTCGTGTGAATTCGTGAGGTGAATACCCAACTGCGTGAGAGCTGTACAAAAAGAGTTCCAGGCGCGAGCTAAATCTGGATTGAGACCAAGTGACACTTCTTCGAAGGTTAATACACTTTGACCTACGTAAACTAATAACCCTTGTAAATAAATTGATTAAATTGATAACTTATTCTATATGGATAACTTAGTCTATTGTTAATAAGTTCAATACCATGAATGTATATCATTCTTGGATATACTTGAGATGACCACCTAGATCAATACTTTCCTCCTGGGGAATTACTTAAATTTAATTTTCTTACTCTCCTTTATATCTCCTTATATTGTTTTATTTTCTTAGTTGTTCCCACATACTTTGTCTTCTAGCTCTGTGAAAAGGTTCACAAAGACTATATATTACCTTAAATGAGAATATTTAATGGAATTTTACATTTTTACGTTAAAAAAAAACATTTTAGTACAATACATGTGTCTATATATATGCACTAAAAATGTGTCATCAAAAGTTTAGAAATAAGTCATCGTAATGTTAGAAATAAGTGATTAAAAATTTATTAAGATCTGTTAAAGATTCAATTGATCATGCAAATAAAAAATGTGTTTATATGATTCCATGTTTATGTGGAAAATCTTAAGTGGGTGAAATTGGTCGCTTAGTGAAAATTAGAATAAAAGAACACGTTGTTGATATTAGGAACAACCCTGTTCATTTGCATGCCCTAGTTGAGCACTCAGACAAAACTAAGCATCATATTTGCGTTGAAAAAGTCAAGATTTCAGTGACAATGGATCATCAATTCAATAAAAAATTTAGGGAAGCTATTGAAATGGAAAGGAGAAACGACACTCATCCACTTGAGCTAACCTACCGGGCTAACTTTATCCTTTACTTACTTTCTTAGCTTAGTGTCTAGTGTGTGTGTTAACACTAATATTAGTAGATAGTGTTACTTATGATAAGGTTTTTGGATGTTAGTAGAATGTTATTATAATTAATATTATTGTTTGTTCACCCAATCCAATCATAAAAAATTTAATATAATAGGTTTTATGAATTTTATAATTATAATAATTAATAGTTATAATAATTAATATTCTTTCCTTTACCACATATAAATAATAATAATGGTTATTAGGTATTAATTTGATGATATTATAAAAGTAAGTTTAAAACTAGTATATTTTCATAAATAATTATTATATTTTTAATAAATAAATTCATAGCTGACTAGTGTTTAAACATAAACCAATCACATATTAGCTTTCAAAAGACACTTTTAATATTAATTTGCATTGCATTATATTTCTTCACAAAATTGTTCATGAGGATGAACCATTATTAGTTTGGTCCAAAATGTCGATTTAAAAATGGATGTGAAATATCCAGAAAATTCTTCAAACAATGTTGTGTGATATGGACCTTTAAATCCATAGAAATGATAAATTCTTCCAATAAATCCTCATAATTCTATGGAAACATCATCTCAAAGGCTGGAATGAGGGTAGACCAAAAAAAAGTGAGAAATGTAAGAGCCTTGCAACCTCGTACAAATCTCTCTCACAATTGACCCTTCCTCAAACTCAAAGGGTATTATAGAAAGTTTGACACAATTTAACCTTGCCTATGAAAGTGTTGAAGAAAGAAACTATTTTTGTTTTGGACACAAGAATGTTAAGACATCTTTAAGTTGTTAAAAGACAAGTTTATAAACATAGTGGCTCTAAGGATCTAGATTGGGACAAGCCATTCCATGTATGTGTATTAATGCTTCAGGTCCAACAATTGATGAATCATGCAATATAGAGAAAATGGTATTAATCATTTGATTGTGTTTGTTAGTAGAAAGTTGTCATCAACTTAGAACTACACTAACATAGATCCATTTTAACCCTAGATCTATCAAGCATCGAGAGATGAAAACTCTCAAGGTGTAAACCTTTAACCTTTCATCAAGTTTTGCACGCGCGCACGCACACACATATTAAGGCGACTTTATTTTCATAATTATTATTAATTGAGTCGACTTTATTATTAAAATAATTATAAGTATAACACAACACTTAACACTTTACGCCTCAACATCTCTCTCATACTAAGTGTAGAGAACCTCTCACTGAAATAACAAATGAAAGAGAAGCATTGGAAATTATAATGATGATCATTAACGTCCATTAACAACTTACTATGCTATTCAAACCCAAATGTGAGAGATTTCTATACTAGTAAAAAAATGGCAGCTCTAGGGTTTTCACCCACACCCTTTCGAACTAGTTTAGATTAATCTTAAAATAATCAAAAGTTTAGAATAACCACCTATACAAGTCTAGTTTAGCAATAAGTATTGAATACATTATTGGATACATAATTAACTTGAAGGGATTATTCAAGGTAATTTTACAATGGTGTTAAAAGATGAAACATAGGAAATTGAATTAGCTTTTCAAATATACAACTTTTATTCATAGATATTGTGAATAACTATGTGAAGTTTGATTTTTTCTAACAATGGTATGTTATTTTTCCAAAATTTAAGGTATGTGTTTTTTTTCATGCAAGTGTTGAGTGCCTTAACGATGGAATACAACGATGAAATGCAATTCATCAATTTTCTAAGAACTTGAAATAGCTATCACTCATTTTTAAACTTAAGATGTTATCTTTATTAGTCTTCCACATTAAATCTTGGCAATAAAAGTTATTATCTATATTTCACAACCAACCACATATTTCTCAATTAATTTGATTCATTCCTCACCCATAATTATTTTGATTCTTTTATATGCTCTTCACCTATCATTATTCTAATTCTTTTATATGTAAACACTTTTTACTACCTATGGATTGACATAGTAGTTTCCATTTTCATATACTTCAATTTGTTAAACTATGTTTGACTTTGGTGTCATCATAGTATTTTTCAAATATGCTCTATGCTTTAATTTTTCATGGTATTAGCCATATAAATATGCTTCAAGATTTAATTTTTCAGGGAACCATAAAAATACTTAAATATATGCCTCATGCTTGTATACCTCAAATTAACATTGAAATTCATCATCAAACAAATCTTCATTTTTATTTTTATTTTAAATAATATTTTTAAGATTTTTTTTATGGTCTCACATCTTTTATATTTATCCATACAAAAACATACTTGTTATTTTTTAAGTATAATCTAAATTTTAATTTCTTATAAAACTATAGACATATTTATGTATGTGTAATCTTCATACATCTACACCTTAAATTAGTATTAAAGTTCATAACCAACCAAACTCTTCATTATATAACTATACATTTATATATAGCTTTACTAAAAAAACTATATATTTATATAACTTATCCAAAAAATATAATTTAAGTATTTATATAACTTATCAAAAAATATATATAATTTAAAACTTATTTTATAATCTTGCATACATAAGATTTTTCAACCTTCGATGTTGCCTACATAAGTTTTTCCACCTTCCATATCTATGCATAAAATGGATTCATAACCTCACTCCATAAAAACTTATATGCAAATTCCGTTAACCTCTATGTAATTTATGAATTGATATTTTTAATTTTAGAACATATTGTTAATTACATATCTCCCTTCTTTCATTTATATCAATAATTTCCTTATCTTTATAGATAATCAAATACCCCTATGTAAAACACTCATAACATTAATGTGGGTCATCTAATATAAAATCATTTTTATTAAAAACGTTTAACTACATTGTATAAATAAAATTAAAATCCTATAAATATTATAAAAACTTAAAAGTTTATTAACTTTCCATGTTCATATGGTTTCATAAATGCTAAATGTATATCATTACATTTAATTAAGATATGCAACCTTTTATATTTATATTGATCATATTATATAATTAATTGTTTTTTTACAACTCACGTACATGACCAAAGATTTTTGAATTGAAATGTAATTGATCTTAAATGGATCTCAATATGTACAAGTTTCTTACACTAAAATCATCCCCAAACTTAAAATCATTTCTTTTTTAATTACTTTTAAAATCTTTTAACTTTTCATACTTATATGATTATATTGTCAATCTGGATCATTTACTTATGATACAAAATCTTTAATTATTTGTTTGTTAAGAAAAATATTAATCACATCATACAACCACACTTAAAACTTTTTCTTTATTAATTTAGAAACTTTTTAATTTTCTACACTCATTTATTGAGAGTAGTTGAGCAAGAAGAGTAGTAAAGTATTTTACATCTTAATATAAGGGAGATGTTGTCATGTAATGTTAAATTTATGGGTGAGTGCAAGCTAATGATGGTCTCTCATGACACGTTAGTGGCAATGCAAACATGGAAAAGAAACAATATATTAACTTGGAGGGATTATTCAAGGTAATTTTACAATGGTGTTAAAAGATGAAACATAGGAAATTGAATTAGATTTTCAAATATACAACTTTTATTCATAGATATTGTGAATAACTATGTGAAGTTTGATTTTTTCTAACAATGGTATGTTATTTTTCCAGCAAAATATAAGGTATTTGTTTTTGTTCATGCAAGTGTTGAGTGCCTTAACGATGGAATTGCATTTCATCGTTGTATTTACCTCCCTCCCAATATCTCTCCTTTCCCTCTCCTACATCTACTCCTCTTACATACATTTACCTCTCTCTCTACCCCCCTATATGTCTTCCTCTCTCTCTCCCTCTCACACCCTCTCACACACTTTATCTCTACAACCCTTCTATGCATTCCTCTCTCTCCCTCCCACACTCTCTTTCTAGCTCCTTTCTATGCCTTCCTCTCTCTCCCTACCACACTCCCACACTCTCTCTCTACCTCCCCTCTTTGTCTTCCTCTCTCTCCCTCTCACGCTATCACACACTAGAAAGTTTGGTACATTGCAAGGCAATGCATGGAAAGGTAAGACATAACCTTGACATGGAAAGACCTATACATGGAAAGGCATGGAAAAACCTAGACCTAGACCTTGCCTTTCCATGCCTCACACTCTCACACCCACTCCCTCTCTATCTCCTCCGACTTAGACTCTCTCTCTCTCTCTCTCTCTCTCTCTCTTTGTGTAATGATCCCAAGCCATTATGCAAGGATCATCATTGTTTTGGTGTCTTTTAAAACTTTTTATGGTTGTGGTATTTTGTCAAACAGTTTGTTGATCTATTTGTTTAGATGTGTTTATATGTGTGTATGCAGCAAATAATAGAAAGAGATAACCATTGAACATACCTCAACCATATGCAATAAGATAGACAAGCCAAAACATCTCAAATCTTCTTTATTCATAAAATAGAGAAACCTGCTAAGATGTCGATCTGGAATGCTCAACAGATGGCCAAGAAGATAGACAATAGATATGAGCTACTACAAAATGCTCCCGCTAATACAAAATAATGCCTCCAAAGGTTGAATAAGAAATGAAGATCAATACAAGCAGATCTGAATGCCAAACTCTCCAGCTAAAGAATGCCACGCTCCAATAGAAGGCTGAAACCCTCAATAACTCGGCTCTGCTGCTAAAAGTGTCCAATAACCCTAAGAAATATGCCAATTGATAGATCGGGTGATGGTAAGAATAACCCATGTGCACGAATCTCCAAGATCCCTCTCGATCTCTGTAGATCTGAAATCCCCCACTGAATGGTGCACCCCACTAGATGACTGAAGCCCTAGATAATTCGGCCCTGCTGAAGGAGGCCTCCAAATGCTCTGAAACTCTCCAGAAATATAGATCG
>SNQJ01S0032792.1:0-12941 GCA_010110895.2 Picea sitchensis | reverse complement strand
TTCCCCCAGACCCCCCAGGACCTCGCAGAGGGGGTACCCCCCCTCTGCACTCCCCCGCGTGGAAGAGTGTACATACTTCTGGGGTGTAAATACTTCATGGGGTATAAACACGGCTGAAAGTAAAAGACCTCTGAATCAAGAAGATAATCAGGCTCCACAACCGACAACTCTTTCTTTTTTAATTATATCTCTGTTTTTATTTGAAAAGAAAAGGATTGAATTTTATTTTTCTATTGGTAGTCTTTACAAGAAATATTTGCATTCAAATATTTGTTGAAAAAGAGAAAATTGGAAAATTTAGTAGCTTTGATTGTTTGGAATCAATATCATTCAAAGATTGAAGAATTGTGCTTTGTAACTTTTTTTATTCTAGAAAGAGAAACCTTCTCCCTTATGTAATTAGAGTTCATCAAACTAAAAGATTGCATCTCATATCTCTTTGTATTTTGTTGGGTCAAGGTCAAATACTTCATCAGTTTCATCTATGTTTCTCTTTTTGAGTAAGCAACGTCCATTCAAATTCAATGTAATTTTAAAATCTATCTAGCAACTTTTATTTTCTAGAAATTTTATACACCGACATTAGCTAGGATAATGCTTTGGAATAGGTTGTGAGGCACACTCTCCAAAGCATCAAAACACACAGTAGTATCTTGTGATAGGGAGATTTTAAATCCACTTTCTACATTTTGTCCTGGGAAGCCCTTCTAACACAAGGCTCAATCACGAGGTCACATTAGGGTTGACAGAGTTACTCACCCTTCTTTGTTGGTATTAGTGTAGATATTGCACATATTATTGGTCACTTGAGAAGAAAATCTTGTGCGGACCTTCTCAAGGTGATTTCGGGCTTAGATACCCTACCTTTGCACGTGGATCAGACTGTCGGCTGCTTCCCCATGCATCATTGTCGTAATTGGTAACCTTAGTGGCCTATCTCTTTACAGTCTTAAACGAGGTGATTTTGGAGGGGAAAGTCTTCACAATACCTGAAATCGACGTTGGTCAAACTCACTCAAGCTTCTTGGAGAGTATACCCACGATTATGTGTGGGAGCTTACACCAGGGTTTAAGTCCATTAAGAAGGTCATCAACGTAACTTTTCCACCGGCTTTATCCTAGCCCCTTCTTTTCTTCATTTCATGACATTGGATTTCATCACCAACTAGTGACTTCGAAACAAGAAGGTTTGTTTGCGTGTTTGATATCTAGATTTTATTAGTGAGTGATGTTTGTTTCTTTAGTTGGCCATAGATTTCTTTCATTCTTTATTTGATGCGGCCAACATCGGCCTCGCCGTTCATGCAGGATGCAAGGATTACCTCCGAAAGAGCTGGAAGAATATGCTCATTTGCTTCCTAATTCACCAAAGGGTCCTTCTCCTGAAGGAGAAGTCAATAACGATGCGTCCTCTAAGATTGGAAGTTATACTTCATTGGTAGAATCAACACTTCTTGTAAATCTGTTATTGAGTGTTATACAAGATCCATTTTTTCTCCGAATAAACTCGTCGAGAGACGTTGTTGCTAAAGACTATACTAGAATACCTATTGGACCTTATGCAGAGTCTGGTGTAGATGATCCACCCTTTCAGCGTGTATCATTTAGAACTTCGGTTCATACTACTGGAATTTTAAATCCTAGCTCAGTCCCTATCTGTTCTTTTGGAGGACCTCCTCAGGACACGATGTTTTTGATAAACTAGGAATGAGCCCAAATCAACCTATGTAATCACATACACCCGTGACTTCCACTTCTTATATAGTAACTTTAGATCATTTTACTGGCACAAGGAGTAATGTAGTTACGGTTTCAGACCAGTTGTTGGTTGGTTCTCATACAATATTTCCTCTCCAACTCACTAGCTCTACCATGGTCCCACAATTTACACATGTTTTTGTCGAAAGTTCGATCATAAATCAAGCTCCTATTGGAACACCACTTCCGCCTAGTTCAAGTCCATCACTTCCACCTGGGTATAATTTTATTCATAGTTCTATTACTAATCATGCCCAAAGTCCATCCGGAGGGTCTAATCTTTTTGTTCCACCTGGGTATCATGTTGCTAGCGGTTTTGTTCCCACACCTACCCAGGTTCTCTCCAGAGGGCCTCACATTCCTCCTCCACCTCCACCTGGAGGATCTAATCATCCTGGCCGAAGTATCTCCAATCAAGTTGGAGGCACCAATCATTCTATCTCTTCTAGTTTTCAAATTCTTGTTGGAGGCCAACCTCAAGTTGGGGGTCATAACCTAGTGTACGGGAAATATATACCTAGATTACAATATCAACCTTGGAATTTTCCTTTCCAAGGAAATCAACAACCTCCTGGGGGGAAAACTCCTCAAGTAAATTCTTTTGTACCCCCTAATCCCGAGCAACCATATCCAGGCTCTGTAAATCCTACCCGGGGTCAAGCTTTTTAGTATAATGCTCCTTTCCAAGGTAGCATACCCAATCAACCAACACATGTTGTCTACTTGACTCAAAACCATTCAAAACTGAATTTGACAGGACCCTCTAACTATCTATAGGCTGCTTATGGTCCTACTGGTATACCTATGAGATTACCTCCTCAAAATTACCAGTTTCCTCAAGTGAATAGACAATTGGTGTTTCTAGCTACTTTGGATTTACCAGATTTATCTAGGATTTTGAATGATCCTATTTTTCATTCTTCTTATTGGTCGGTCATACCTGCCAAGTTACCATCTGACATTCCTAAGTTTGACGGTCGATCGGGAGAAGACCCAAATAATCACATCATGAAATTTCATCTTTGGAGTTCATCCAACTCCTTGATGGATGACTCCATTCAATTACGTCTTTTCCAACGAACTCTTACAGGTTCAACATCCAAATGGTATATTGAATTTCCACGAGGATTCTTCAGTGATTTCAAAACCTTAGCTATGTATTTCTTAACGCATTACTAGTTACCGATACGATATGAGACATGAACCGAAATTTTGAGTTCATTTAAACAATCCTCTTCTACTCATATTTCAGATCATATTCATGAGTGGAGGAGGAGGAGATGATTAATCAAAGTTACCCTTCCTGATCAATTGTTGGCTGAGTGGTTTACCAAATCACTCATCGGTCCTATAGCACGTGATGTTTCCATGGGTAGTGTCGTCACTGAAGAGCAGGCGATTAGGCGTGCTCAATACTTAGATCTCGTCTATTCACAAATGGGCACGCTATATGACTTGATCCATGATGCTCCTGACCCTTCTACAAATCCAACCCCAATGCCTCCAGTAGATTCTCATGCTACTGATGGTGTGATTGACACTTTTCATGCTGAGACTCGGTCCAAACAAGCCAGTCATTCTAATCCCAAATCTACTACTACTAATGTACAAAATGTTACTCCTCCATCTTTTCCCGGTAAAACCTCTGAGGTCAATACAATTCAGTCTACACCTACCGGTAAAAATCAAAATAAAAAGAAAGGGAAGGGTGAGAATAAAGAGGATAAAAATAATAATCAACAATCCGATAAACCCAAGACTCAACCTGTTGATGATAAAGAAAAGCGAAAACCTTGTTATCATTGTCTTATCTGTGGTGAGAATCACTATACAAAAGATTGTCGAAGACGTGCTGAGGTTAATAAGTTCCTATAAGGGACCAGGAAACCTCCTACACCCATCGTTTTTTCACAACCTTTTCCTTCTCAACAACAGACCCAATTGGTTATTCATGACCAACCTTCTCCCTCTACCACATCTTACGTACTTATGTGTACTGGTGACTCCAAGAAGAATGAAGTTGCAGTTGCTACTCGAACCAAATATTATTATCCTTTCAAAGAGAAAGTTGATGATTCACCACCTCCATTGGTTCAACCTCCTCCATCGACTTCACCTCCCAACAGTCCTCTTCATATTGAACGACTGAGTCTAAATATAGTTCTTTGTCCACCTCCTAAGGGAATTGTTCGTAAGTCGTCACTTAATCCCCATGCACGGGCCGCTCAAAACTACAGTATTGTAGAAGATCTTGCACGTGCACCTTTTGCGATGTTGACTCTCGAAGTCCTTCAAAGTTTTTCTACGCAACATAAGGAACTGTTAAAGGATATTGGTGGAATCGATCCTACCAATACAAACTTGATAATATTTGACTTGGAAGATCAAATTCCAAGGCTCCCTCATCAATTATTGTTTCAAATACAAGTCATTGTGGAAAATAACAACATTTGTCAAACCATTGTTGATGAAGGAGCTTCGACTTATGTCATGTCTGTTACTTGTTGGAAATCCATTGGCTCTATTTCCCTTACCGAGTCACACAATACTTTAAAATATTTTAATGGTACAAGGTTTAAACCTTATGGTTTTCTTCCTTCGTTATCTATTGCATTAGAAGGCAAAGCGGTTATTGTTGAGGTTGAGGTGTTTGATGCACCTCTCGATTACAACCTTCTACTTGGACGTAGTTGGATTGATTCTATGTGTGCAGTTGTTTCTACTCTTTACCATATGATACATTTCCGTCACCAAGGAAATTGTTTTATTGTAGATCAGCTCGCCTTCTTTAGTTTTGATTCGTGCACTAGTAATGTTCCATTTATAGCAAAAACAACTCCTGGTTATGAGAATGTTTGTGTGGGTCTTTTAAAATATTCATTGTTAATGGGTACTTTCCCCATTCCACTACCCGGTGTTCCTCCTCCTTTTGTCGCTTCTATTAACATGATTTCGACCACTATTGGAAACCCCCCCGAGTTTTATGACCCTTGGATAGTACTTATCTTGGACGATTGTCTTCATTATGGCGACATAATGCCTTTAATTCCGATAGAATTGGCTTATCAAGCTATTCAATCGGAAAATCCTTCTCCTCGTTCTCTCTTAGATACGTCTCCTAATCCATTTCACGTGGTATTTCACACCGATAAAATAATCATGACAGTTATGTCCGTGGAAGATACCCCATGGGATGATGGGCATCATCGTTCTATTATCTTCCTGGAACCCAAGACTATCGAGAGTTACCAATGGATTTCGAATTTGTATACTGTCATTAATATTCCCCCAATTTCTAAACCAATACGAGATGTTTTGTACGAAGGGAACTTGGGAAATATTTCACCTACTATCCCTCTAGATATTTTGTTTAAGCCTGGAATAATGGAAAATGTTCATATCGGTGCCTCATGTTCTTATGATGAGATCTAAATTTACAAGGCCCTTTTCCAAGAATTTCATGACGTTTTTGCATGGACTTATGAAGAGATTCCCGGAATTGATCCAGATATTGTTGTACATGAAATTAATACATACCCGGATGCTAAACCCGTTCGATAGAGACTTCTCCCAATTCATCCACGCAAAGCTGCTGGTATTAAACTCAAAGTTGAAAAACTTCTTAACGCTGGTTTTGTCTACCCTGTAGCGTTGACTGATTGGGTGTCTAATCTTGTTCCGGTTACGAAGAAACAAGGCACGATCTCTGTTTGTGTTGATTATATGGATATCAACAAGGATTGTCCCAAAGATAATTATCCAACACCTTTCGTTGACTAGATCGTTGACAATTGTGTCGGGGGTTAAAAATTCTATTTAATGGATGGATTCTACGTCTATAATCAAATCAATATTTTACCCACGGATCAACATAAGACTTCTTTTATTTCCCCTTGGGGAACATTCGCATCCCATAAAATCCCTTTTGGTCTCAACAACGTTGGTGCGACTTTTCAACGCACTATCTCTTATGATTTTCATGATATTAAGCACCAACCGTACCTAGATGACTTACCAGTGCATTCCATGCATCACCAAGATCATCCGACACACTACGAGCCATTTTCCTACATTGTCGATATTATCGCATACGATTGAATCCACATAAATGCATTTTTTGTGTTGAGTCCGGATGAATTCTTGGCTTTATCGTTTCTACACATGGGATTAGGGTGGATCCCTTAAAGGTTGAAGATATTCTCAATTTGCCTCCTCCTTCTACCTTACGCCAACTCCAAAGTTTGCAAGGGAAGGAAATTTTTTTACGTCGATTCATTCCCAATTATGTCGAACTAACGAAAGGTTTCACTCGACTTGTTAAGAAGGGTCACGATTTTGTATGGAACGACACTGCCAACAAATCCTTTGAAGATTTGAAACTTTCCTTAACCTGTACACCACTCTTATTTCCCCCCGATTATAGTCGAGATTATTTATTATAGTTGACCACTTTGGACTCTACCATAGCTATGGTTCTAGTCCAAGAGAATGATTTGCATGATGAACATGTTATTTACTATTTGAGTTGGAGTATCACAACCATTGTAACCAAATATATGCATGTGGAGAAACTGGCCTTATCGGTTGTTCAGGTTGTTAAACGTTTTCGTCATTATATCTTATTGCGCAAAACCACCATCATTTGTGATTGCAACCCTATGCAACATATCGTTACATGACAATTGATGGGGGGAAAATACTCCAAAAGGATAATGATTCTCCAGGAGTTTGATTTGGAGTTTGAGGGAGCCAAGTCAAAGAAATATTTGGTTTTTGTCGAATTGACATGTGACCTTCCCTCCATTGAGACATAAACTGTGGTAGAGGATTCCTTTCTTGATGAGTCTCTCTTTCTGATTAGTTCAAATGACATATGGTATGGATACATTATCATTTATTTCCAAACCCAAACTTTTCAGCCTGATATTTCTCGTATAGATCGTCGTCGTATTCGGTATCAAGTCCGTCAATATATTATCCTTGGTGATACCCTTTACCGTCGTGGTATTGATTTCGTATTTCGACGATGTCTAACCTATAATGAAGCTGAGAAAAATTTAAATGATTGTCATTCTGGAGCATGTGGTGATCATATGTATGGGTATTCCACTGCCCAAAAGATATTACGAGCTGGTTACTTTTGGCCTTCATTGTTTAAGGATTTCATTACTACCGTTCATAAATGTCACACTTGTCAAACGTATAACAATAAGATCCGATCACATCCTGCTCCTATTTACCCTGTATTTTCCGTTGGTCCATTCACTAAATGGGGAATTGACTTCATGACATGTAATCCTCACTCGATCAAGAGGCATGGCTACATTATCGTAGTCGTGGATTATTTCACTGAATGGGCCGAGGCGATGCCTACATTTGATAATACCATGAAAACTGCAGTGTTGTTCATATTTAGTCATATCATTACTAGGTTTGGTGTCCCTCAAGCCATCGTCACTAACCATGGTAGTCATTTTCACAATTTCATGATGTTTGAACTTACCGATAAGTTGGGTCTTTGACATGAAAACTCAACCCCTTACTATCCACAGGCCAATGGCCAGGTTGAAGCAATCAAAAAAGTTCTAACTACTATGCTTCAACAGATGGTAGGAATTCATATGTCAAGATGGCACACAATTCTCTTCTTGGCATTATGGGTCTATCAAACGTCTGTTAAATCTTCCACAGGGTTCACACCTTTCCAGTTAGTATATGGTATCGAAGTTATTCTGTCGATTGAATGTGAAATCCCATCTTTGAAATTAGTTGTCTAACTTATCCCTAACACCTCAGCAAAAGAAGAACGTCTCTTGTATTTGATGCAATTAGAAGAGAATCGTCGTGATGTTGCTTTAGTCATAGAAACTAAGAAAAAATGTGTCAAAGCTCAATACGACAAGCATGTCAAACCACATGTTTTTTCTGAGGGTGATTTAGTTGTCCTTTACGAACAAGATCGTGACTTATTAGGGGCCAGTACATTTGAGACCATGTGGCATGGACCGTATATCATTAAAAGAGTGTTGGATAAAGGGTCTTATGAGCTGGTGGATTATGATGAAATTCCTTTGGGTGAACCCAGAAATGGGCTTTACTTGAAGGAGTATTATGCTTAAAATATTTTTTGCATGAGTGCTTTGTATTTTACTCTATCATACTCTAGTGTGCTTTTTTCTTTTCTTGTTCTTCCTTTAAGTTGCTTAGCTCACATTATGCTTGGTTTCCAGATGTCAGTGTCCTCACTACCCTATGTCGGATTTGTTGATGGTGCTAGTCGCAGTACTCAGAACCTAGTGTCTATTGCATGGGAAATCTATGCACCTATCGATGAGTTGATTAGTATACATGGTGTTTTCCTTGGTTGTGCAACTAATAATATCGCAGAATACAGTGTAATTATCAAGTTATTAACTGACACCATTTCATTTGGCATCCATCATCTTATTGTATGTCTTGATTCACAATTAGTGGTATTGCAATTGAGTAATGTTTATTCCATCAGAAGTCCTACATTGTTACGGGTATAATTGAGAATTCGCCTCTTGGAAAGACATTTTGATTATATTGAGTATCAACATATTCCTAGATGTTTAAACACATTAACAAATGAATTAGTTAATTATGTTTTAGACAAACATTCGCACCATTTATAAATCCAAACACACATTTAAAAGACAATTAAGCTGGTAGGAACTTTATATTAATATGTCAAAAGTTACAAAAAAGTGTTTGTCATGAGACCAAAATGTCAAATGGTGAAGCTCATGGCTTCATATACATAAGCATCAAGGATTTTTATCGCTATAACAAATGATTGTCCATGCTACTCAATGGAGAAGTCAACCAATGGATGTTGATACACCAACTATATGGCATTGGTAGCGCTGAGGTAACTCGTCCACAATGATGTCAGGGATGTTCATGGTCAATCCCTCAAGTTTTTGTTCTATCTCCTCAAGATCCTCAGTAGCCAACCCTCGACCCACCACTACACCTATCTCTCCACATATCTGAATAGGATATTATCCTGGAAGTTGAAAAGGAGCAACATCTGCATTGTTGAGAGCACTTGATTAGTCTCAGATAAATAACAAAAACATTTTATAATTAAAATACCAAAAACAACATATAATGAAAATATTCTTATTACCTATCTATCCCCACTGAGAAACCTCAGGTAATGCCAAGTCGAGATCTCCACGGAAGTCAGTCCTGACATATGCATAGTCCTCAACCATAACTAGAAGATCCCTCGGCCATTGGAAGAAATCTTGGGCATATGTGACGATTGGCACGCCTCCATGACGAGCCATCAAATCTACCCATATTTTCATTTGAGGATCTTGTGGAGTGGTTATTCCCCATTCTACATGTTGTAGGCGCAAAACAGGGACCCTCTCTAGGAAGAAGGATACCAAAATAGATCCATACCCAAATTGTTTCAATCGACTATTCCTACACTTTTGTCAACTGTTTCTTCATGTTTTTTTCAGAAGACCCTCGCACCAATTGAAAACTTGGGGCTCCATACACTCTATATCATACTGAAAATGTCTTTTTAAAGCCATGTGAAGAACCGCACTCCATGCCATCCGAGTGATAGTGTAGATGATAGTTCTCAAAGGCAAATCTCAAACATCCTTTATGGCAACTTTGCCACTATGGTTCTTTGTACTTGGTACGCAGTGATGTGCAATGAAATAGTCCATGGGTTCACCACCTCCTATGATTCCCAATAGTGACACCCGTGAGCCTTGCCGAGATATCCCATTCAAGAAGTAAATGTCATCAATCTCTAAGGTGAGTGTATGCACACCCACATGAAAGGCTTTTTCATTGACATAGCACATGTGGACTAGGTACTCCAATAGCCTCAATTGGGCTCTCATGCCCTGAACTTTGAAACATTTGAGCAAGCCACACTCCCAAAGTGCCATGACAGTGCCCGGGTCATTCCCGACAAAGTAATATTCTTCCTCATGCTCACGTTCCCTCCACAGGAGCATAATGACCGATGAAAACCTGCCAAACAACATTACAATATGATTAGGTTCATCAAAATTTTAAAGTTGGAAGTTTTCCTAGCTCTATTTTTGTTTTTAAAATTTGAGTTGTGGTCGTTGCAGGGCCTCTCTTTTCCACAGTGTGGTGTTGTCGCACCCTAGTTGTGGAACCCTTGCAACGATTTGGTGAGCCCACGAAAATATCAAAGCACAATAACCCCTAAAACATTTCCCATAACTCAAAATTGAACCATTAAAAATGAAAAATTTGGCCATGAAAAGAGAGAGGGGAAGAAAAATACCTTCTTGACGGAAGCATCTCGAGAAATTGTTTGTCGAGCGCTCCAGAATCCTCACTTGAAATTCAGAGGAAAAAGGGCAGTTTTGGCATTAATTAGGGGGAATTGAAAATGAAATGGTAAATGAACCATTTTGACCTATTTTATTCACATTTTACCATTTTAATTTCAAATTAAATTCATTTTTGAATATTTTTACCTATGCCCTAAGCCTAATGAACTTTGCAAAGTGTATCTATTGCAGGTTGAGAGATCTGAGGACCGAAATTTTGATATGGATCCTTCCTTTTTTGGTCGTTTTTGCGTGTTTTTATAATGTACATATGATTTTAGGTTTTTTCAGGAAAAACTCTGAGCATGGTCTTAATTCTTTCTCACACTCGTGAAACTATGAGAATGTAATCGAGTAACCTTTTATCGCTTTTTCGGAATCGTAATGGTAATAAAAAAAATGAACCCTATGGAGTCTCCTTTAAGATCTTTTCAAGCTCCCTAAACACAAAAATATAGCCGAGAGACCTTGCTCTTTTCATGCTCATAAAATTATTTGAAGAAAATGTCTAATGAATGACAAATTATCTCTTTTTCGATCTCGTGAGACTAACTTACGGAAAAGGACATTTTGGAGTTTTCTTTAAGTGTTTTTCAGACTCTCTAAACATGAAAACTCTTGAGTTTTCTTTATTTGGACTCGTAAAACAAGCATCGAAAGGCCCATATGGGACCAAACCACTCCTTCCTAGAGTTAGTTAAAAATACTCTGAGGGACTCATCCAAATGATTGACTTACATTACAAGAATATGTTATCCTCCTCAAGCTTGTGCAAAAATAAAGATGTACTTGCCAGAAATGGTGGTGGAAAATTGGGAAAGAAATGTATATCTGTATCAATGTTAGTGGAAGTAAGTCGCTCTTGAACATGCCACCCATATTCATCATTGTATCTGGGTTGGGAAATCCATTTGTTTCTCATTTTACCATCTACAAGTCCATATGTTGGGTCCTCCTTGAGTCAATGTTTCCAAGACATTTTTTCTGTCGTTCATATGTTCAAGAGAAGTCCAACCTAAACAAGCCTCTATCGAGTAAGCCATCTTCAGTCTTTAAAATTCCTACCATGTTGGCCTTCCCTGAGTCAGTTCCAAATCACTTCATACTCTGATATACTTCAAATTTGTTACATATTTCATGTCATTGATGGGGGATACATTAAGGCCCTCCTGTGATGAGTCTCTTCCTGTCGACTTCAACTCCTTATCCAAGAATTAGACTTAGAAATAATTTAGTACCTTGGAACCTGCATGCCTCAATGGCAGGTCTCCTTGCTTTCAACAATGGATTCGCATCATTTCCTCTTGATTGGAATATTCCATCGAGTGTTTGACTTCAACTCATTTATTCATATTCGTTGGATAGTACTAGATTACCTTGGGAGTCATTGACATCAATGGTGATTTCCCTCACACTTGTTAATGTTATTCATTAATGATCGGTAATCAAGTAGTTTCTACCATGTTCGACTTCGACACCTTTAATAACATGGCTAGATTCATACTTCGGAACGATGGAAATGAAGACCCTGGATCTCACCATATCGGTCCAGGTTGAGATGGATTATTCATAAGTTTGTATTAACACATAGATCCATAGTGTATTTCTCGTGACTATGCTAAATCATAATGACATGGATCCACATTGTATATTTAGTGGCCATGACTCACTTGACACTTTTGATTAGAGTCACTTGTAATCTTAGTATGGGAATGCTTACCTCAGAAGATAGTATATTATTATGCAGATGCTTGATTGTTTGCAGGTTCTCGACCGATGCGCTCCTTGTATTTGACACACACATTCTACAAAGTATTTCAATTCCAACAGGTTCCAACTTCATACTTTGGGGGGAACTCTGTTACACATTATTTTGGTCACCCCTGTGATCAACTGACGAATGTGCATAACTCACTTCCATGTTCCCTGAAGATACTAAATGAGACTTTCTCCATGAGAAAAGTGGATCATATTTTCTTCCTTAAAAACCATATCAAAGAAGATCGTTGCACCCTACTCAATGCTTGGGGTGTGATGATGCTTGATCGTTGCAATTTGTACCCAAACTAGACTGCGACGTCGTCACAGGCTGCTTGTGCATAGGGTGTGACGATGCTCAAACAAGAAGAAAATATGAAATTCATGAAAGTTCTAGAAGGGAATCTTCTAGAAGATGAGGTGGCCTTCGATCAGTTTGGATCTTACTCGCTTCTCTGATTTAGTGGGATCATACTAATCTCCTCATCCATCCCTCTTTCACCCTATATAAAGATGGATCTCTCATGGGAAAGATTAGGCTTTCTTATGCATGAAGAATTCTATTGAAGATTGTACTTGTGATAGGTTTTCTTTAGCTCTCCAAGTCAGGTTGTGAATTCTCTTCATTAAAAGCATTGGAGCAAAGGTGTGTGTGTTGAAGAAAAGGGCCATTGGAAGGGACCTTGCAACATCAAGGCATGGGTTGTATTCTCCACTTTCATTTAATATAATGTAGTAATACATTTCTTCCCTATAAAGGTGTCTCTACTTTTATTGTATAACTCCTTGATCTTATACATAGACTTCTTTGTAATATATATATCATTGTTCTCTCTCTTTGTTGGTTTTTGCTTCTTAACAGGTTTACTATCACACAAATCCAAATATGGAGCAAGGATGACACCAACGAGGATCAAACATCATTTAAATGGTATTTCATTTGTCTGCACTTACCGATTTGTCCAATAACATCTCCTCTGCTCCCCCTCCTTCTCTTTTTATATCTCTCTACCCCACTTCCCTCTCTCCCCCCCCTTCCTCTCACACTCTGTCTCATTCTTTCTCTAC